>VYZV01037689.1:52709-153861 GCA_013401275.1 Pandion haliaetus | reverse complement strand
AAAAAAAAAAACAACCAAAAAAAACCCAAAACCAAAACATCTGTTCTGGTCCCTGTGTGTTAAATGTTATGTATATCCTAAGAGTAGAGCTTCCTGCCTGCTTTTCCCTTTATAATTAGTGCTGAAGAGCCAAGATGCTGTGCATCAGTCCCAGCAGTAGAGAGGAGTTTGGCACTTTTTAGCTTTGGACTCATTCTCACTGGTGTCCATGTAGAGCTAGCAGTGCTACATTTGTGCTACCAGTGCCCGCAGAGATTTACATGACAGTGATAAATGATGTCTAAATGAAATGCTTGCTCATAAATGATGTCCAATAGGACTAACTCTTCCTTTCCCAGCAGAAAGTGAGAAGGGGCACTATGTGCTGGCAGAGCCTGAAGTCTTTCAACCCAGGACTCAGCGTTTGTGTGCCTGTGGGCATTTTCTTGGGTTTAATTGCTGTTACCTACCCACAGTACTGCTTGCGGTCAGCTGTGTGACCCTGCTGCATGAGTACGGATCAAAAGGTAAACTGACTACAGGACAGCTCCCAAACCCACTTTCATGGTGCTCCCTCAAAAATAGAGTAAAAAAAAAAAAAAAAAGTTTTTTCTTTGAACAACAGGATTTTTCTTTCTTTCTTGCACGGACACTGTCCTCCTGTTTCCCCCAAACACTTCTCACGCCTTGAAGATTTTCCTAGGCTGCACTATCTGGAAAATTCGAGGCATCTGAAACCAGGACTGAACGATTGTCACCATGACACCTCTTCTGTACCGAAAAGCTAATTTAGCACTTCCTTCAATAATATCAACTCTGTCTACAACTCTTAACTCCCCACAAGACACTGAAGAAATTGTAGTCCAATGTCTGAAAGCATTAATTTTATATTTGATCCAATATTTGCATTAAAAGTGGATTGAAAACATACACACCAGCTAAATCAGTATCTATAAATTATACAAAGAATATCCTTAAGATGTAAGTACCTGCAAAGAATGATTTCAGCCTCTTACAGCTGGATCACTGCGATTCATGCTTCCCACAGGTGCTCAACAAATCCTTCTCTGTTGACAGCCACACACGCTCTGTGCTATGTACAACGCTCCAACACATTCACACTAATCTGAACCATTCTCCCCAGAGTGGATGCAATGTTAGACTTCCTACTGATTTTATAGTTTTCAATTTTCTTGCATAAGTCCTCGATAATCTCACTCTCCCTTGCATACTATATTTCAATACATGCCACCTGTAAATCAATTTCCCTTTCTTCAAAAAGTGCTGATGTCTTCTTAAATGCCAGCATCTCTGCAACTGCTCAAAATTTCCGCTCAATTTTTGTGCCATTTTAGGCTTACAATTTCACCTTTCAAATGATGCCAAACTTCAGCCAAAATATGCATTACTTGCCACTCCTGCCACTTTTACCAGTCTTTTTTTCGATTTTTATTCCAAATACAGAGAGAAAACAGAATCAAGGGAAACAAATTACCCTGTCCACAGCTGAAGGTGTGAACCACATTACATAGAAGAAAAAAATCCTTAAATGCATACATACATGTCTCTTAATGATGGACTTGGTGCTATAGCAGTAATAACAGTAGAAATTTAAGAAGTGCATTGCCTGTGGAGATACAGAAGGAAAGAGAAATCTTGCCAACCATGTGCCATGTTTTAACATCTATACTGCTTACATTAACTATACTATTCCTTTACAAGATGACTCGTGGGTCAGTCCACAGAGATGGGGATACTGCCCTTCCTATTTTCTTTAGTCTTGTTCAGAGAGCAGCGATAGAATAGAGAATTGCGAACAAAGGCAGAAGTTTTGCTTCCAGGAAACCCTTACCGGCTGCTTCTCTCCTGAATAATGGTCCTTTCCCTGGTCAGCTTTAATTAAAATCTTCTACAGACACAAAAGAAGGGTCAGGATTTACTCAAGAAAGCAGAAATATTCACCTGAAAGGGAGTTCGGAATGAAAAATGTATTAAAAAGTCGGGCATGAGACAGACTTTTTCATTCCTTTCATTCCCCCTCATTCTCCTTAAAGTATATTATAGAAGTTTCATCCAGATTATTTTTTATAGCTTTTTTCAAAGAGTATTTCACTGAAATGTCTGACCAGCCAGACTTTTCTGATAGAGAACTAAATTATTTTCACTTTTGCTGCTTTCAAAAGCTAGTTTTTTTTTTTTTGAGTAGAAATATTTGAGAAAGAATCAAAAAAGTCATTAAAACAATTAAAAGTTTTCAGAACTGTTTTCCACTGAATTTGTTCAAACAATGAGTAAATGATGTAGAGAGCTGGATTTTTTTTTTTCCCCTTAAACTTTGTTTTTTCTGTCCACCCGTTACATATTTATGGTCCTTTGGACTAGTTGTTTACTGTGGAGGGTGGGATGAGAGGGTTGGTTGTTGGTTTGTGCCCGATTGATGGTGAAGGCTTTCTGCCAAAGTCTTCAGCCCTTTGCTGTATCAGTTCCTTCTGACCAACACCACCTGAATCACTCCCTCTGGTGTGCCCTGCAACACCTAACGATTAGCGTGATGAAGAAGCGATACCAAAAGTACATACATATATACACACTCACTTTTGTCAACCCAAGTAAACTGCAGCTTTCCTTTTCTAAACTTTCAGGAATTGTGACCGGATAACAGCTTGACATATCCAGTAAGAAGTCTATCAGTACTGAGTTTGGCTAGCAAAGTTCATTTATTTTTTACTAATTGTATACCACCACTATTATTCAGCGAAAAAGGGCTGAGACTTAACCTTGCCATCATACATTTCAGAAATACATACCAGAAAGAGAGGAAATGCATATATATATATATATATACACACACACACACATACACGATGCAGCTGAAATATAAGGCTCAAAACTCTGACAACTCTCCAAAAACCAGCTTCCCCTCACTCCAGCTTAAATATTTGCTCCACCAAGACCTACAGAAATCTCCAGGATATTAGCTTTCATTATTGGGATCACCATTAAAGAAACTTTCTGGAGGACAAAGATGCAGATCAATGAAATCACGGATTTAGAAAAGAAAATTAAAGAATTTGAAAAGGATTACCACAAGGGACCAGCTAACGAAGGCTAACACAGCTCTGAAAAGTAAAAATGTGCCTGATTTACATTTATATTGTTGTGCTTTTTTACAATTCTTTTTGTATTCCTCCTCAGTTATTCCAAGGCTCTGCTTTATCACTCTAAATAAAGAAATAATAAAATATAGCAACTACCTTATATGTAGAAAAATAAAGAAAAAGATGCAGGGTCTGACAACAAAGTCTGTTTGCTTAAAGATCTGAAGAACTAAATAAAAGTTTAAAACTGAAAATAATCTCTGGTAGCTTGTATTGGGTTTCTGCAGCAAGGTTTTGGTAGCAGTGGGGGTTTTGCAGGGGCGGCTTCTGATGAAAAGTTGCTAGAAGCTTCCCCCATGTCCAACAGAGCCAATGCCAGCCAGCTCCAAGACGGACCCACCGCTGGCCAAGGCCGAGCCCATCAGCGATGGTGGCAGTGCTCCTGGGAGAACAGATTTAAGAAGGGGGGAAAAAATTTGCTGGGGCACAGAGACTGAGGAATGAGACCATGGGAGAGCAACAGCCCTGCAGACCCCCAGGTCAGGGAAGAAGGAGGGGGAGGAGGTGCTCCAGGCGCCGGAGCAGAGATTCCCCTGCAGCCCGCGAGGAAGACCATGGTGAGGCAGGCTGTCCCCCTGCAGCCCAGGGAGGTCCACGGTGGAGCAGATATCCACCTGCAGCCCAGGGAAGACCCCATGCCGCAGCAGGAGGATGTACCCTAAGGAGGCTCTGACCCTGTGCGAAGCCCGTGCTGGAGCAGGCTCCTGGCAGGACCTGCGGCCCCGTGGAGAGGGGAGCTCCCCTGCTACAGGATGAGTGAGGGGCAGAACTGAGCCCTCAAGTTCTCCAAAAGCAGCCGCGGTGTCTTTGTCACTAAAGTCTTCACACTGAAGACAGAGGAGGGCTTTTAGGTTTGCTCTGTCCTCCTCAGCGTCTCTCAGTATAAATGCAAAATTTTTTTCCCCCTAGCTTTTCTGAGACTATCTTCATAAACTTTTTTTTTTGGGGGGGAAAAAGAAAAAAAGAATCCTTAAGTCTTCTGGAAAAATATATCAACCTAAGCCTGAAATTTTACTCTTAATTCTTTGTTCGTTTGTTTGTTTTCCAGAGTCTCGTAAGTCAAATAAGGTTCCCAGTAAAATGGAAAAAACAGATCCACCTCTATGGCCCAGCTGCAGTTTGGTTATTTATATTGGATTCAAGTAAGCTCTGCTATTGGACAGTGATAACATCCGTTTTAATACCGAAGGCATTGCTAAGTAAAGAATGGCTTGAATTAAAGCTTATGTGTTTATACTTTGAATTTAATATTTCATGGCTAGTTTTCAAGGTAGAAGTATTTATTTACAAGATGGAAAAGATAAGCTTTTCCACCTTGTTTTCTTATGTCACACTTAAGGACTTTGCTGGTGTTAACTGTCACAAGCGCTTCAAAAAACCCCCAAAACCTGCTGCCAGCAACACATTAAGTGTTCAGTAAAACTGGAATTTACAGTGCTACTTTGCTATATGTGTATATAAAAAATGAGATTGTAAAAATGGCTTTCAATGTTTAGTAAAAGCAGCTTATGTCATAACACAAGAAATATATACAGGCTGAAATCCTCTGAGGAAAAAAAAATATGCATATGTATGAGGGCTCTGTGACCTAGGTAATTATCTACATAATCTCTTTTAGTTAAGAAAAAAAAAAAATAAAAAAATTCCACCAAACCTGAGGTAAGGCAACAGTTACAAGCCAAAGACTGAATTTTGTTATTTCATCATTAAAAGACAGAAAACTGTACATACAGGGAGTTGGGTGTCAAAGCAAAGTAGCCCATCATCATTTCTGATGTATACACACACATGTATGTTTATAAATATATTAAAGAAAAAATTGGACATTTTAGCTAAACTAACTAGAGCCACCACTTAGCCACATCCTTTTGTGGGATGAAATTAGATGCTCCAGTGTGATTTTGTACTTCAGTGACTTCAATTTATTTTACTATCTTAGACTAGGAAGTCTTTCACTGCATTTTGTTCCTTTCATGCCAAAATATGTCATGTCTTCAAAATCCATCCCTGTTTTGAAAGGATGCTGCTCACATACCCACGGAGGTGCTACTCTTGCTTGTAAATGAGCAGAGAGTGCAGCGAGGTACAATGTGTTATCAGCTCACACATTTAGTTTACCAGCCGCTGTACGAGTGATAACATTTAACTCTGCATGAAATGAGAGAAAGTTAACAAACCTGTACAGGTTGAAAGAAAGACGAAATAGCCTGTCTATAACCCAACTGAATTTCAAGCAGCAGCATGGAGGAACTGGAAGAGCTCTCTCATTCCCTTCCTTGCTCTACACTGAGGGATGCCGTTTGGCAGAGCCAAAACCCAGTGAATGAGGTCCTGCACCTGGAAAACGTGGTTTGGATCCCATTCACTTGGGCTTATGGCAGATCAGTTTTATTTTGTAATATAAACAACTTTGCCAATATCTAAAATATTATTTCTAAATTATCAAAGGAGGCTTCCATTATTTTAACCAGAAGGCAATGGAGCCTGGATTATGGTTCTATTCTTATTACTATTTAATGAGCATGAACAGTGCTTGAGCTTCTCAGAGTATGTTCCATAAAAGTTCCTTCACAACAACGCCTTATTTTATTTAAGTGGGTATACTTATGGCGACTAAGTTTTTGAAGGGATGTTTTCCAAATGCCATTAAAAAAAAAAGAGAACAAAAAATTGAATATTTTCACACAATTCCATTTCATTATTTGACTTCTCAAAATTCCAAGAAAAAAGTAATTTCAGATACACCAATACATGTTTCTGAAGTGAAATTATCCTCTTCAGTCTTGCAGTTGCTCAGTGAGATATTTGTCACCTTCACTAAGACCAGGTCTAATCAGAGCATCATGCACGTTTCACAAAAACACATTTTAGAACAAAAACCCCACAGGATCCTGTGAAACAAAGTTTAGCTGAAAGCCTTCTGACTACTTTCTTGATAATAAGTGTTGTAAATTACAGCAAAATACATTTAACAGCTCTTGCAAGCGTATCAACCAACCAGTTTTATAAACCTGGAAAAGTCAGAAAAATATAATATGAATCCAGACCTGCTAATAATGTCAAAGGAGGAAGTAGGAAGGCCATAAGTTTAATGACCTGTTGAGGTGACATATGCAATAAACACACAAGCACAAGATGTTTGTAATTCCAGATCGCGTTCTTGTAGCACTAGCATGACGTTCTGAGCATGTGTAGCTGTCCTAACCTTAAAATACATTTATTCACAGCAGTGTATGCATGACCTACTTTCATATCCCAGTATGGAATTTTTTCACCATATATTAAATATTGTACATGTTAAGTCCGGTTTAGAAAACAATGTATTCATAAAATCATGATCACATCTTTCTGCCTAGAAGGAAATTGAACACAAAGTTAATTTGGAGCCACTGTCATGCATTTAGTCTTTTCCTGGCCCCTGATGAGTTACAAAGCCTGATCACCAACAGAATTCTCTGGGTAGCAAAAGCTTGGAAGGAAAGAATTGCCGTGGCAAAGATGACAAGTCTGCCTAATTTTAGGCAAAAAGATGACATTTGTAGTAGAAGCATGTCAACAGAGTCAGAGATTGAATCTAAACAATGGTATTTTTAGTATTCATGTTGAAGCAGATTGTATTGCAACAATAATACAGAAATTTATAGAGTGGAGTATTTCATGTTCTGTCAACGATACCTTAATTATTGCCCATACAAGAAAAAAAAAAGCTCGTCAGAATGTCCTTATGTTCCATTCACATCCCCCAGAAGAAGAAAAGAAATTCTCACATCCGTAATACTGAGTTTAAGAAACAGATTTTGGTCAGCTGTTGGACAACACATACTGGTAAGGGCCTTCTAGCTAGCTAAAAGCATCAGCCCAGTGCACAGCAGTATCTCCATTTCACCTGGACGGATTGGGCATGCACAATATAGCAAGAAGGGACTTCGACTCTTTATACTAGAGCTGAGAAAGAAAACCCTTTCATCCTCATTCAAGTCTCATATCCCCATCTGCTCTGCTTAACTTCTGAATACATCAGAGACCTGGAGCAGACTGTGTTTAAAGGTGATGAAAAAAGCAGAATCTGATTAGGAAAATTAGTGAACACCATTAACATAGGGCTTTGATATCAACATGCACTATAGATCTGCAACCATAGCCAAGCACCATGTGGCATTAGAAAAATAACACTAAAAGTAATTTTCTGTAGATTTGCTCCTTCTGCCTGCAAGCTGCAGTATATTCAGATGACCAGGCTGAGCTGAATAACCTCACGCTGAATTAATTTTTAGTAAATGACTAATTGCTGCTATTATTCTTTCAGCTGTACAGCTGTCCTCAGCACTGCACCCAGTGGAAGAGGTGGGCTTTGTCTCGGAGAACAGGCAGGCTAAAGACAATGCACAAAAATTCAGGTAACGCCTACGTGCACAGCAGTGGTTTTAAATAAAGTCTTCCTATTAACTACATTTCAACACCAGCCAACAGCATCGCCAGCTGTTTGAACAACAGTCATCCAAAGTTAGTACAAGCAAACTTCAGGTACGCCAAAGCATTTTTCTTGAAGGTTTTTGAGTACTGTGTGACACTGCAAATCCCGTGGACAGGTAAGAGTCACAATCAGGTGCTTGAAGTTACACTTACGGAACTGCCTGACCTACGGAAGCTGAAAACAACGTAAGGTTTCTGCAATGTTTATAAATTGGCAAGTCTACTACAGGCCAGGTTTTTCTATTTAAAATTTTCTACCATTTTCTCTGAAAGATACGTAGTGATAGAGATTCAGCAAGATATATTATTTATCAAGTCTGAACTAAAAGACAGAAGGTCAAAGCTTGGCCAAAGCTCAGACTTACTGGCATTTTCTAATGTAAGCACACAGAGGAGATGGCAAACCCCTTCTTGTGAGATTTCTCTACGATGGAGCTCAGCTCACAAAATTTCAGGTGAATCTAACCAGAGCCTGACCTGTCATAGTTTTATTGCAGAACCACACATCCCTCGGTTTATGTAAGGCTCACAATTACTAAGTTGCAATAACGACCCCTTGTTATTTATATTGCGAAAGAGTTTGAAGAGCGCCCTCTGCCAGGGGCGGCACGAAGGGGTAGGAAAATGCCATGGCAGCAAGGAGATCTCACAACATAATTACCACTGTTAGAACACCTCACGCACCATATTGTTCACAAATTAGCTTGATAGCCCCAACTTTTAATGACCTTTTAACTTGTGTGGGAATAATTTCTGCGGCAGCCCTTTTTAGTTGCTGTAATTAAAGTAATTTAAAAGTTTTAACTCGAAAGTACACTCAAGGCACATAAATTGATAAAGGGAAACAGAGCTTCAAGAGCCCTTTTTTCCCCCCCTATGCAGAGCTCCCACTGTGTCAGAAAATTACAGAAGGTCCATCTTTCAATTTGGCTCAACAACAAAGGATTTCCACCTACTCACTCCATGCTTTTCATATTTTTAAATCTGGATGCTTTAATGAAAAAAAAAAAAAAAAAGAAATATGCTGCTCTGAATATGTGTCAGTATTAAATGGGACGAGAGAACTGGAAGAAAGCTTGGAGTACAAGGAAGCCAAGAAACTGTGCAGGGCCATTCCCCTTGTTCAAGCACTGAAGCATTTGTGTGCTCCAACATTATTTTTTTGAGTATTACACTTCTCCAATTAGTTTATAAGAATGTTATATTTGTTAATGCTCATTTTTTAAATTGACTTGGTTATTGATTGCTTTCCATGGAAAGATGATTGCTTCCCATTTAAAGATCCATGTGCAAGTTTAACTGCAAATCTTTCTTTTGAACGGGCCAATGAAAACGTGTGAAGGACCAGGTTTTAAAGATACTGAAGCAATGAAGAAGAAAGGCAGGTGTCAGGGGTGATTTTCAAAGTCTCATTCCTTACACACACTATGGGAATTAGGTATTCTTGTATCATGACATTGGTACAGAAATGCCCCAAAGAGCAAAGTTTTGATTTTTCATATGATGCTCACTGTAGATGCTGACCAACCTCCAAATGATGTAGTTTAATTCTAACCAGCAGCCATTCTGAAATATTTTTAAGCCACTAATTTAACTTAGTAAACACAAAAAGCAATTATATTCAAAAGCATTTTTAGCACTTGGTATAACAATTGAAACCTATCAATTCAAACTCATAAAAAATATTTACTAGTATAAAACATTATAAAATAATAAATCCATGAAATTCTACTATGAACCATCTAAAAATATACAGACAGTTATAGTTCCCAAGGAGGGCAGGAGGTGAAGCTGGGCTTCCTTTTAGAAGTGTGTTTACAAATACTGCCTCCAGTTTCAATATTCTGCAAATTAAAAACTAGCAGGAGTATTGTTTATAATAAAACATTATATTGTAAATCAAGCAACATTCATATATGGATTACAAAAAAAAAAAAAAAAAGGGTTTAAAAAGCCAAAAANATATATGGATTAAAAAAAAAAAAAAAAAAAGTGTTTCAAAAGCCAAAAAGGCCATAAAAACTGTTCTTTACTGCATGTGTTTGACCCACGGTTCACTGAAGCGAAGTTTAATACACTACGGAAGTGCCATTTCAGAAGATGGCTGAAGCGTGCTTGCCCTGTTTTGTCTGGGGCTTTCCAACTTCAGAAATTATTCTGCACTTTAAATAACAATTACACAGCCTCATTGTATATATAATTAAACTACATTCATTATGAGATTATTAGCCTATTAAAGCCATCAACCTCTCACTGATAAATAATCAGTATAACTGTACACTTGCCTTGTGGTCATAATTAAATAACGATAGATAGTTTATGACTGCATGCCAACATCTTTGCAGTTGGTGGCAACCATTAACAGGGTTAATGATGATATCCTTTCATTGGTTTGAGGCAATAACTTGTAATAACAAATATGAGGCAAGAGGGTATTCGGCCCTACACTCAGAATTTTGGCCATTTCACTTTTGATTTAAAAAAATTCAATACTAAGACTTACCCTAGATTGGTAGGGACATAAGTGTGTGAAAAGTTGCCTTATGGAGGGCACAGAAGCAGACTCGGTATTGGGAGGAGCGTACCAAACGCTTTGGAGATGAGATGAAGGCAGGACCTCGGAAGAATGTGCTACCTAAAAAATATTATTTACTTAGGTGCCAGTACTATGCAAGAAATTCTCCACAGTCCACGTCAGATTTTGCAGGAGTGTCATGGGCCACCCTCTAAAGCCCTGCTATTAAATATTACAGGTGGGATTCTCACAACCCCACTCATGCACATGCAGCAAAGGAAGCGATTACACTGTCATCCTGCTTGCACATGGCAAATAGCTGTGGCTGGGAAAAGCAGAGTTGAGTTTCATGAAGGAGAGATACATGGTTTTCACATTTGTTCACTTCAGCAAAAATAAAACCTTTCATTATTTCTTCAAAAATCTTAATTGAAAAAAAACAGGCTACAAAATAATAGTTTGCAGCAGTCATTCGATAAGGAACTGAGCTGTCTTCCCTGGTTTCAGGTACCTTCTGCTTCTACTAGAGATGGTAATTTGTATAAGTAATGATGTATCCACAGGACTTTTTTTTTTTTTTCTTTTCTCTATTGAAAGGCAACACCAGACTGAAAAAATGTGGCACTCAATTTGAAGGTATAAAACAACATATCATATCAATCAACAAAAACTGCTATACCGATCATGGTTTGTCCTCTAAATCACTTCATATAAAATCAGAGAGTAGAAAGAACTCCTTATCTCCATGTTGTTCTGAGCTTCTAAAAGTCTTACTGTATGTGCTAAAAGTCAATCAGAAATGTAAAGTTAACCTCAGGGTATATTTAATTCCAGGTGTGTATTCTACCTTCTCTTTTTTCTGTACACCCTGGGCATTATGAACTTTGACTGAAAAGGAGTACAGGAAACATAGCTCGGGGAATTTCAAAAAGATGAGTCTGATCCCTCAGAAACATTTCTGACTCAGCCCTTCAGGTGAAATTAATTTCCATGCAGAAGGCCAACGTACCACTCAATCGTACTTAAACCTCGCTTTGCTGGCATAGTGGGATTTAAATGGGTCCCAAGCTTTGTGGTTTTCCCCCTTGGAGAACGCAGGAACCTAATCATGTCAAGACGATGCTAAGAGCATCTCCAAGGGGTCATATTGACCAGACGTTAACAAAAAGAAAAAACAACAACAACAAAGATAAATTTCTGATATTCACGTTCCCCAAGAAGGTCCCATGGAGGTGTCAGTGCTGGAAGCGGCTCGGTGCGAGGCAGAGCCTGCCCTCGCGTGCCAACCTGCAGAGCGGCCACGGGGTGCAGCAGGGCTGCCCAGCTCTGCATTTCCCCGTTGAGCGATGAGGATGGGGCCATAACGGCCACAGGCCAGGAGCTCGCCACGGCCCCGCGTCACACATACAAGACGACTATTCTCCTTTGATCAGTTCCAAAAGATGAATGGCAGAAAATCTGACACAACATCAACAGAAAATAACAAAATTCCTACAGAATGGGAAAACTCCACTTAAGCACAGGGATTAAACTGGACAGTGCCAGTCTATTAGTTAAACTAACGAAAAAGATACAGAACTAAAATATTAATCCCACCCCAACTGTTTCTAATCACTGATTTTTAAACTTCATATTCATTTACTTTGAGTACCTAAGAAGCTTTCAGGTAAAACAGTAATCCTTGGTCAAATGAAAGAAACAAAAATCACATCTATTTGTTACTTTGCCACGTTAATCTGCTTTGTTTCATTCCTGTTTCACCATGGTAACACTTCAGCCAATTGTCAGTTTTTAGGAATACAGACAAATACATCAGATCATTCATGCAGATGTATAAGTCTGGTATACTGGTTTCAGAGCTTACACAGAAATAAACATGTCATTTGTAAACAGGAGTTACACGCTGCTTTTCTTCTGAAGCACCAGAAAGCTACAGGAAGTCCTAAGTAACACCACCAGTTTTCTGAACTTAGAAATAATTGTCAGTTTTTCCCTCACATTATAAATACACACGGGAATTGGAAATCTATAAAATGTTTCCTAACCTTTTTTTATAACAAAATACTATGGCCAGATAAAGTGAAGGGAACTATGGCAGGATCAGGTAAAAGCTAAAAATGTTGTCCCATCACTAACATTCAACCATGCATGCTGATCAAACTGCATTACATAACGTATGCATTACATAACAAATTGAACATTTTGGTCTAACAAAAGATAGAAAAAAACAATCACAGTGCACTTGTCATAGATGCAGAAAACCTAATTAAAGGGGTTTGTTTAGATGATGGGATCCTGTAAAAACTTCACAAGGTTTATTTAGTGAGTGGGAGACCACGTGCCTATTTGAAAACTGAAAATAGATTTTCAGGACTACATCTCATGTTTCCAAATACAGGCTGTAGGCATGGACCTACTCTGAACTACAGCCCCCACATCCCACACTAACTAGCTATCAAGCGCAACATTCTTCCCACTCACTGGCTGTGGGATTTTTATGTCCAGGGAATACCTCCTTATGTATCTACCAAACCTACAATTCAACTTTTTCCTTAAACACCTGTTAAAAGAACAAACATGTCAAAAGAAAGTACCTGCACACAAGAAATATAGATTAGTCTGCCAAAAAGACAGCCTTAAAATCCTATTTCTCTTTGAATAGTTTTTCAAGCTAAACAAAATGCATCATTTCTTTTGAGTGATATCTCTGCGTTGGCCAATTTTGCCTTTTGATTATCCATAATATTGATAGAGCCAGAGCACAGAAGGAAGGCTAAGAAGAGGTCCTGAAAGCTTTTAATCGCTCCCTTTCTGAGCCGTCATGTACTAATCTTCCTGTATCACGCCAGAACCAAAGCTTTTCTCTTCTTCCAGGACATAGTTTATGAGACTTGTCATGTTGAGTGTTCGAATTATCCTACCCAGTAAATGGAGATGATGGAGAAACTCTGAAAGAAATTCAAATAAAACTTACTAACAAGTTTAACTCTTTCCCTGTTGCCCCCTCCATTTTCAAAGTACTACTTCTGTCACCGTCTATAGAGGTTCTTCAGGTGGCAGAATGGGTATTCTCACACAGACTTTTGGTATAAGCCATCACATAAGTCAACATCCAAGGAAAGGAAAAACATGGAACATTAAATATTTAGAGTTCTTGAAAGGCCACTGTCAGGTTTTTATTTCTTAACTTGATGCATGTTAGAGAAATAATAAGCAAGAGAGAAAAGCAATAAAGCAAAGGAGACGTTAAAGTGCTTAGAGAGATTAATTCTCAAGGCAAGACAATGAAGTGGCTGGAACATAGAGCTAAACTGGTGGCAAATCTCTGAGATTATAAAAGAGCCTAGTGGACGGATGGATTGGACAATCATTTGATACGAATCAGTTTATAACAAAGATAAAACAGAAAAGGAGGAAGGGAAAGAGATGTTTCATGTCTGAAAACAGCAGGTGTAGGAACAGGGAGTTACCAACTGACTTTGCTAAAACAAGTTCTATCAAATTAATAGAAGAGAGTGACATGCTTGAACAGGCAGGACAAGTGCCATAAGAAATGAAATTCAGAAGATGCAAGAGAGACCAGTGCCTTGCTCCGCGGCAAGCCATTTAAAAGGCAAACAAGGTGCAAGAAAGAGCAAGTGGTGGAAGAGTTGATGCACAGATATGAGAACCAACAGAAAAATGGAAAATAAAGAAAGTGACAGACTTTATTCCTCGACAAACAAAACCGATAGAGCTCACCCGCAATTAAAAGCGGCCTGTATGCTGTACAGCTTTGCCACGTTCTGCGTAAAATATCTGGGGCATCACCGTCACTTTACTGATTTGGTAGAAGCTGAGAAGCTGGGACTGGGATTGTGAAATCTCCTTTTTAAAACAACCAACCAGCCCTACCACCCAAGCCCTTTGGAACATTTGACAGCCTGATCTACACGTCCTCTTTGATTTTATCTTTGTAACACCGACCCGGTAAGTCCAGGTTTTTGCAATTTAATTGCTGGATGGAACTAAATATTGTAGTTTTATGCCTACCAGCAACAGCTCTATGCAAATAACTTTTCCCCACATACGGGAACCAAATCAGTCCGATAAACCTGCTGCAGTTTTCATGGCCCTTTATCAAAAAACATTTGGAAATGAAAATGAGGATGTTAGGTGCAGGAAAATACATTGATATTGGACAACTGACATTTCAAGCACTCAAGGAATTCTAGCGTTCCCACTACCATGCCGAACGACATCATTTACTTTGCGAGTGAAGTTGTGATTTTAGAAAACTGACCCAAATCAGGAAAACCTAAGCTGTGTGTGTGGACAAGTTATTTGGAACGACCCTCCTGTTCTACTGGGATACAGGATGGCTGGAGGCACAGCAATGCCTCTAAGCCCAGTAAGTCCTGTTAAGCAGAACAATTTATATTTTGCTCCAAACTGGTTTCTTACTGTATCCTCTGAGCACAAATAATTAAAATGCTTCCTTCAATACTGGCATCAGCTTTATCATCATTATTCTTATACAATAATTCTACAGTAATTCTTACACAAGTGCCAAGGGGATGATCTGCTGACTTTAAAGTTTTTCTCCTAGACTTTAATGTATGGAGTACACAACACTAAACTCTCAGATTGTACAAATATACAAAAAGGAAGCGATACAGTTAATCAGGGAAATTTTGCTAGTAGTTAACTAGTAGTCCTGTACACATACCTACCTACATTTATTTCTCTATGTGTAAGGAACCTTATACCAAAAAAAACCCAAAACCAAAACACTGAAGATACATGAGCTGTAACTTCACTCTCTGAGACTGCAGTATTTAATTGTTCGGAAGCTTGTTTATAAAACTGTGACACAGATGGTCCATTAGCGTCTCTGAAAGAGATATAAAGCTGAGATAGTAATAAGGTTTTTATCAAAATCTCCTTGTAATTCAGTAACCTTATTTCCATCCACTGACTTCTTCACAAGGGGGAATACGTTTGTATTAAACCGTTGTTCCATTACAGGAAATAGGGTGGGTTTTTTTTCTTTTCCCCACTCTTTATTACAGAGATTACCTGGAAGGACCATGAGAATTTGCTTAGGAATTCATGGACTGGGATTTGAACAACGCTAGCTGTCACCCACACCATCTGGGGACCTTTAGATGCACTTTATGTTGGAAAAACTACCTAAGACTAGGGATTCTTTAGAACAGCTACAAATGGGCCAGATCTTCTCATGGGCTTAAATTACCATTTCCAAAAACTTCAGAATTACTTTTTGTAACGTATATAGATACACACACACACACACATTATTGTTCTGCTTCTAACAACTAGTTATTGAACTGAGGGAAAAAAATTCCTAAAAATCAAGCAAACTCTTAGCCTACAAGATAGAGACCAACTACATGTCTGAGATGACTTAAAGACAGGCATTTCTCCAGCAAGTAACAGCTTTTAAGTGAAATAAAAGCAAGTTCCTCTTACTGGCATTAAGGTTGACTTAAGTATCTGACAGACTTGAAAACAAAGAGGTGTTACAAGAACTCTTGACTAGCTACTTGGCAGGAGAAACGTGTTTGTGAATATTATCAGAACTGTCCTGTAACTTAGAAATTTTCAATCATTTGGCTGCCCTCTTCCCTACTCCAAGCTTATCATTTGCAGGCAATGGTTTACTACAGGTTTGGAGCCAAGTATTTTAATACCATGTATTGACATTTTCAAAAGCAAGCAGGTAAGGATAATATTCAATTTGCATTTGAAAAATGGGGGCATGTTTTCTCCATTTCACTTGCTATGCAGTATTTGACTCCGCAGCTATTCCCACAGAACAGACTATTCCAGGGGCAATTTTGTATTAGAATTTGTTCCTTTATAAATATGCACATCATCAATCTCAATCAGTAGTTAATGCACTAACCTTTTTGGTTATTATATTTATAAAAACATTTCCTGACTTTCATTCACTGGAAACTAAAGACAAAATACCAAAGCTGTCTCTCTACTTTTACTGCTCTTAACCTCAATGAAAAGAGCCTCTGCCATATCATCTAAATACATACATCATTTCTCTGCAACCCCCCATAATCCCTTACCAATAACATCCCCATGTCTCTTATTTCATTTTGTATATCCTTTCAGTAAACTCTTGATGTTTTAAATCCCCAATCACTTTTCTCATTCAGCCACGTCTCACTTATTGGAATAATTTCATACTTATGCTAAAACATTTGTACCTCCCATTCAGTAGTCTTATTATAGAAGATATGCAGCTTTTCTCTCTTAGCTCTCCTTTGATTTACATTCTTACTCGAGGTATCTTCCACTGAACATTGTTAACCAGTGAATAAATTACCTTGGGATTTAGGTAGTGCCATCTAAATCTCTCTCCACCCTCATTACTTCAGCTAATAAAATATGGATAGTAATTTTCCACTTTAGAATTCAGCTTATTTTCTCCTGAGCTTGTGAAAGACAGCCCCTTTCCAAATATTATTCTGCTTTTTTAGTGGTTTTGGGGTTTTGTTTGTTTGTTTGTTTTTGGAGGGTTTTTTTTGGTTGTTTGGGGTTTTTTTGTTGGTGTTTGTTTGTTTGTTTTTAATAAAAATTTTGTTACCTTAAACTGTCTTCCTGACCCAACCCAGTAAGGGCAAAGGCAACCTTACACAACTGTGTTCTCCTTTGAAAAAACCCAGATGATTGAAGCATCCAGATTTAGACATCCAGATGTTAAAACCCCAGTTAAAAGTTTCCTGTCTGCTGTCAAGAAGAGTCAGGAAAGAAAGGCTGCCAAGGGAAGGATCCCGGTAGCAGTCTTCCATTAGCCCACGGCTGCTGGGCCAGCGGAGATGGTGCCCGGAGGCAGGGCTCTCCGCAGCATCAGGCACCGGCTGAACACCGCACAGAGCACAGCGGTTACGGTGCTGCTCCAGGGAACCTTCGGCTCAGCCCTCCCTAAAAACACACCCTCTCCAGGGCTGGGGAAACATCGACAGCATCTCCTCGGTGCTTCCATGCAGGAACATCGCAGTTAACCGGCTCAGAGGAAGGCCTCCGGGGAAAAGCTCGGGTTCTCTTTTGCTGAGCTGAAATTGGAAAAAGCAACCAGAAACCTGAGAGCACTCTCCAGCTCTGCTCTTATTATACATAGAGTAGCAGATGCACAAATCACACAAAGCCTCTAAGAGAAATTTCCGTCTGTACTCCCTAAAAGCGTTGCTAAACACATCCTGCTTACACAACCATTTCACCCAACGATGCAATGTTTAACAGATTTAATAAGCACCTTGTTTTAGAACTGGCTACCTTGCAATATTATAACAAATTCAATTAAAACTAAAAGCTTGCAAGCATGTTTTAGGACATGATTAGTAAACAAATAACCTTACCTAATACAGGGCTTCAACTGAAAAACACTGACGGGAGATATCTTGCATATACGTTCCTTGTCTGATTTATTTCCACTGTAGTTATACCTTTTCTCTAAAGCCCTGAAAGAGCTGTTCTCTGAAAAGGAACCATCAAATACACATTCAGTAAAAAAAAAAAAAAAAAGTCTAAAGCTTAACACAGTTATCCACTTACAAAAAAAAATAAAACCCAGGCTAAGAAGAACCCTTTTGTATGCCTTCCTAGGTCACTCTCTCCTAAGCTTTTGGTGATGCTCAAGCCCCTTTTCCTCAGGTGAACAAGATCAGCAGGGATTTTCTTGATTGCAGATTAGTGCAAACCTGAGAGCCAGGCTGTAACTCACACTGAGCAGTGATTTACCTTATGAGTAACCCTATTACCCTGCAGTTAACAGAGCAGTTTTGGAGAACACAGCTCCTGTTGAGTGCACAGAACTTCTCACCTTTGCAACGGTGTATTTACTGTCCATGGAGAAGACATAACAAGCCGTGTAATGGGTAAACCCAAGAAGCCATGCGTTTCCAAACAAGGTGCAGAAAACCATTCCTGAAATTTAAATTCTGATTTCAATTGCAAATATAGAGAAGGTCAAGCAACTAATTTGGAAGTTACCATGTGATTTGAATAAGGAAACTAAGGCAGCTGACCCTTCAGGAATGGTAGTTCACCTATAATGAATTAGGTTTTAAATTGAATTCTAAAATAGTGTCAAAGATACTGTGATCCAATGTGCCTGACCACTGTAGGGCTAAGGCTAAAAATAATGTTGGTTCAAAGAAATACAGTAATTATATTCATTTCTTTAATACTTGCAGTAATAATTATGTCATTATAAAAGTTATCAATTTTATCCTGCTGGATTAAAATTCCCACTGCACATTTCAAGATGGCAGTGTCACAGGCACATAGAATTGGTTTAAGTGCAGGCAAGCAAAACACTTCTGGCAGTAGTCATGGAAAATACTCTGGTTGCACCGCTTCAATTAGCTACACGTGTGATCAAAATCTTCCGATTTTCAAGAAAGGACTCTACGCTCTAACAGGGCTTTCTCTAAAATGTGACATCTCAAATCATGTAGTGAAGCACAGAATGAAAACACTGTACAAGTATTTCTCTGGCCCCTCTGACCTTTCTCAAATCATTTGGACACCGAAAAATTCCCTGCCATTACAGTGGCACAGCGCAGCGACGATGCCCTTCATCTCCCCTGAACGTCTCCTGTGGATTTTGGCCTTTTGTACAGCAGCAGCAGAGCTTTTGGAGAACGTTTTCTGACTTGTGTGATCTTTAACCATAAATAGTGGATATGCTGCGGACCTTTCACGGACTCGGCATATATTACCCAGTTGCTGCAAGTATCGAGCATGCCGTAACTTGATGCGCAAATGGTCCCGAAATCTTTTTCGCCTGTTGGGAATCCCACAGAGCTGGGATGGCACAGTGGAAAAACTGGCCAAAAAGAGTCACAAGTACCTCTGTCATTTATTTCAACACACCATGAAAGTGGAATAGTTAAAAGTAACGCTGGAGGATTTCAAATGAGTGGTCAAAATGCTGGAAGTGTTTGAAGATGGAGATGAGCAAACATTTACTCTTCTGCGAGCTAACACCAAAATCCTGCTGGGGGTTTTGAACTGCCTGTTTAGAGCCAGGGAAAATTTATTTCTGTAACACATAAGGCACACAGGTTTTTTGTTAATTCAGGTTTCTCATTCTATTCCAATTCTTCTCACCTAATTTTTGATATGATAATAAAATACAGACATCCCAACAGAGGCTGTAGTTCCTGATTTAGAGTAGATTGAAGTGGTTCAAATGTCTTGTTTGCTTGTGACTTTCATAGAAAATTGAAGTGTTCATGGAAAAAATAAACCTAAACAGATTTTGTGACTATTTTAGTTTTTTTCTTTCCTGATCATGCAGCTAATCAAAATGTTCTGATACTACCAGAGCACAGAAGAGTTTTTTCCATATTGAGTGAGTTTGACTAGAGGGGCTGGAGACTTCATGACATAGCTGCTACGGGAAAAGCATGAAGCAATAGGAGAAGGAAATCTCATTAATGTTACTGGAGTTGCACCCAGTTGCAGGTACATTCAACATGACCAATTTCAACACCCTTATTTCTGTAAGGTACACCTGATTTTTTTCCTAATATAGGAAACTTCAAAAAACACTCATGGTTGGTAAAATTCATCTGATTACAAAAACTCTGAGCTGTGAAAACTGCTTAAACAGCTTTTGAACTTCTCTGCAGTACTACTTCATGAATGAGTGTATAAGTTTCAAAAGATAAGCATGATAAAGAACTCAGTGCTGTAGCTGATAAAGGGAGGCAATGGCTGTAAATATTCCATCATTGTCCATTATAGCACCAAATACAGCATCAGGGTGCTGTATTTTGATAGCATAATGCGGCTTTTCTTAGAGCTAATGCTGCTCTCAGAGGTAACTGTCTGCGCTGTTTGCTAGAGCTGCTCATCCCTCTGAAGCAAATTACACAGTCCTCGCCAAACAGGCCCTCTTGATCCCACTGGTTATGCTCAGCGCCAAGTCTAACTTCTTAGCAGCAGCTGTGAAGTGCACAAGTGACTTTGTCAAGAAAAGCAAAGCAAATTTCTGCAATATTTACTTTTCAAGAATTGTTTGGGTTTCTGTTTTTTTTTCCTCCTTAATGTGATTGGAATCAATGGCTTTTCACATACCTGCTAGTTTGAAAGCCTCAATGTTTCTTTCAGCTGCTTGGGCTCATCAGAGCTCTGCTGTGGCATTCTTCACGTGGGAGCCCATAACATTGCCCCCATCACACTGTAAGGTCTTATCACCATCTAATACTGATCAGATTTGGGCTCCATATTTCATAAAACACTTCCAGAGAACTCCAGACAACAACATACTTTTGAGGGACGAAGTTAGGATCATCCCTCAGGAAGTGGAACTCGTTGTTACCAGCACCAGTAGTGACATAGAGGCCCATTTTCCAAGACAACACCATGCCACGCAAACCCAACATGCCCCTCTGAGAGCAGTGTAGGTCACGCACGTATTTCAGGAAGTAAATATCAAAGTTGATTGAGATGCCAATGGCTGTCCTAAACTTCAGTGCTTCATCTTTCACCCTGCTGTCACAGCTAATGTTGGCCACGTGCAGTCAGGTGTAGAGGCTTATGCAAATTCTACGTGAAAGCCTCAATCAGGGATGTTAAGTGAATACAAATGCTGACTCAGCAAGCAGGCTTGTCAAAGACACCCAGCAACTAAAGACTTAAAATTAATTGCTCAAGTCCTGTTTTTGTGTACAGGATTTTAAGTGCTTCAGATTTTGCCCACACGTGCTGTGATTGGCCTTGGAAGGCTTCAGAACTCCATTTTACTCCAGCATATATGAAACAGATTAAATAGTCTTGAACATCTCGCTATAAAACAAAGAGCTCCAGATATATCCTAAGGCTATTTTTGATGAGTTAGTTGAGAACCATGATGCTTAGATTTTGTTCTTTGATCAAACATCATTCATCTAGCTGTTAAAATAAGGAAACTTGGCATTTCTTGCCTTCTGGTCATTGAAACTGGCTGTCAGGATACCTGTGCCATTTGCTTTATTCTCATGTAGCTGCTGACATGGCAGAAAACCACTATTATGAAGGATTTAGCAAGGGAGCATTGGCAATTGTCTGTGAGATATGTCTTGTCTGGTCCTAGGGTTACATAAGCCTTTTTATCTCTATGTATGTAAATATATGTCCCAAGACCCTCTTAGCCCATTACATGGGTTCTGATTAAGATGCATTTGAAGAGAGGGATAGAGATGATCCAGTTAATGAACTGACTCTTTCCAGGAGGTCGTTAGGTTAGGTTGGGGAGACCCAAACTCTTGAAAGAAACTCTTAATCTGCCTTTTACCCACAAACTCAGTGTACGCGGAATGATTTTGCCCGGATTAGTGTTTGAGCTTTCCTTTTACCGTCTGTAAAACGATACCAACTTTCTTTGTAAAGTGTTTGAGCTCTAGGGCAAACCAACAATGAAATACAAAGCAAGTACCTCTCCTTTCGCATCGTTGATGGTTACAAGAAAGACAATTTTCATTCTCTGATCATGGATGATGAAATTGCTCCAGTTACTTTAAGCATGAATCTATCCTAAATGTAAAACTATTGTCTGAAATATCAGTTCATCGCTTCTGAGACTTCCTTTCTCATACTGCCGTTTAGCCTGTATTAGATTACGGAAAGAGTGATTGTTGCAGTGACGTGACTGATGAGCTGTATCAGCACTTACTGGGTAATATTTAACCTATTTCAGAACATCTGTCCAGTTAATGCAGTTTGCAAGAGAGCTTTCTGTCTTCTCAAGAATGCAATGACTCCCCAATTAATAAAAGGGAACTAATTTTAGCATGGCTGAAATGAACAATTAGAAGACCCATAAAGGCGTTTCTGTATGTGGCATTAAATATAGCATGAATTAATTCACTGGAGTGGTTAAACTGTACGTGACAGGATTTTAGTGGGAAAAAAAAAATTAATGTAATGCAAATAAAAATCTAATCAGAAGAGTGGGAATAAAGCACAATTTATGGTTAGGGACTGTGTTTGCCACACACATTTTTGCAAACTGTGTACTTGCAAAAGGAGTCTCAATTAAATATACTATATAAAATTAGACGAGTAGAGGGATTACGGTTAGTCACATAAAAACATGTTTAAATGAATCAAAACTCATTTAAAAGCTGTATAATTACAGTTAACTAGCAGGGAAAAAAAATAAGGAGAGTCTGGACATAAAGAATAGGATGTTAAAAAAAAGAGATACAGTGTCTGTGACTGGACAGAAAGATAAAAATAGGTCATGGGAGCAGAAAAATGAGCCCATAGAGGATCAGGATGATGAAGTATACCAGCAAGAAGGCACTACTGAACACCTCATTAGTGAGAAGTGTGCCCGAACAGGAGGGTTACATGTCTGAGATTTTTCTTAAGGTGTCACTATTTTATTCTGCATGCATTTAGTGTATTACTTATCTCCCTCGGCACATAACAGTGAAGGGTAACATCCTGACCATTAGCAATGGAGAGCATATAGCACTGGGCAGGAGGCTGTGCTCAATGACGTCCTGAGGTCCCTTCCAACCGCAATTATTTTATGATCCAGTACATACCAGCAGTGTCTCCTTCCCCAGTTGATTTATCTGAACTGAGCTGGGGGGAACACCTGCTCAGAGAAGCTCCACCACCCCATGCTGATGGGACACGGGCCACCTTTGGTCCAGGACATGGTCATGCTTGCCCACAGAGGAAGGATGACTTCTTCAGTTTAACACCAGAAGCAGAAGAGCTTTATGCCAACCGGTAGAGGAAGCAAGCATCATAGTGTAGCAGTAACCTATGCACATATGAATTCAGAGATCCATCCTACTACTGTTACCGCTGGTTTTTTTCCCAGCTCCTACCACCTTTAAGATACCGCCAATGAACAAATCCCTATGTTTGTAAGCACTGTAAAAACATATCTAAAGAGACACCCTCACCAAGTAAGCTACAGTCTAAATGACATGTCCGGTTGCCCTCCATAATGCACCGTGAAGGGACCGGGGCTACTTAAGATGCTAGAAAAACATTGGCCTCAGGAGCCCAGGGTGCCATGCCGGTTAGTTTACCAGATTTCTCAGCAGACCGGATTATAGACTTAACATAAATTGCAACACATGGTACATGGCAGTTCTGTGTTAAATGCACCAAAATAAAAATAATAGCTGCCTTTTGCAAAGGTTTCTCTCGCGCCGCCATAGGTTTTGCATGTGAATGGCACTTACGGCAGCTCTCAAGGTCACAGTAAGCCTCCTGCCTCTCTGGCAAAGATGAATTTGAGTTCTCTTCGTGCCTCAAACTCATTTTTCTCTTAGTTAACTTCATGCTTTTACTTAGCTCTATCTTTCTTGTCTAGCAGCCAATTCCAAAGTTAATAAAACTTCTCATGTAGATCTCATTTTCTTCTATTTATCTACATTACCAAATTTCTCTGCCTCTTATTCCCTTTTTCCTGAGACCTGGCACCACGTCTCAATATTATTAGTATACAACCCATTTGAAATTCCTGCCTTCAGGCAAAAGAGTTCTCAATATTGTGAAAAACATCTGGGAAAGCATTACCAAGACAAACTGTCACAGTCCTCTGATCCGCAGCACAGAATCTAACATCTTCAGCAATCTTTACTTTGATGTTTCAAGACACTTGATTTTCCTGGAGACTCCAGCGGACAACGGCAATTCCTGGGTTAAACGGACCTTCTCATAGTTGCGCCTCAAAGCTTGGCTCACTCTCTGCTCTCATCCTGCAATCCAGCTCTCAATCAATATTTTCCACAGCACTGCACACGTACTGCCTGGGATCTAACGAGAAGTGCTGTGAGGGACTACTTATCTTCCCAATTTGATTGTAGAGATGGCAAGACTTTTGCCATTCATTTGGGGGATCTCAGGTCTGAACTGTGGAGTAGTTCTCTACCCGCAGCGATTTTTCCCTCCTCGCTGCCAGCCTGCCTGTTGTTATTAAGTAACCCCAGCGCAATCTGTACAGTCTCCCCTGGAGGATGGACTCCGAGCCATGTGGCACTTCAGCAGAGGACATCAATTGAGGTAGATACCACAGTACTTACACTGAATTTATGAAACTGGGAGTCTATTTCTTGTTACAGTTCTCAGTAAATCATCCTCCTCTTGCTTTTCCTTGGAAATTGCTTCAGCTGCTGCCTTTATTTCCATTCTTTTTTATATATAAAACCTTTCAGAAGAAGCTGTACAAGTTAAAAAAAAAAAAAAAAAAGAAAATATTTGCAAGAGGCTCCAGAATCTTTGCATATAGACCACAAGACACAGCTCCCCCCCCAATATTTACCCAAAGAATCTCAAACTTATTTTATTTATTTCTCTTTACAAAGCTGGGAAGTTGTTTTGGAGAGGCCGATGGCTGTGATGGTCTATTAAAAAAAGGATAGTTTCACGTTTGAGAAAGAACAACCTCTCTGACCTAGCATAATTATGCTTCACCGTTAGCACAGCTGATCTGAGAGTGGCTCGTTGAGAGGGAAACTGGGTAATGGGAGTATTGGGCAATGCACATCATTCCCGCCTAGGCTAGCACTGGCCTGTTATTACAACAAACATAAAGGAAGCCACTTGCTCTGCAGGACAGCTTGTCAGACTGATTTTTAACACTTTTGGACAACCTGGAAGCAGAAACCAATATAGCTAAGATAATCAAAATATCATTGAATCATAACAGTTGCTTTAATTTCCTTTTCCAAAAGGGAAACTTAAGGGGAAACGTGTTCAGGCAAATATCACTTGCTCCTCTTTACCTGCTGCGTATTCCTTGTCGCTGCCAGGCAGAAAATCTGTAACTTTCCAGGTTTACTGCTTTTCTGTACCAAAAGGAATATACCCATCAGTTATTAAAGACTGGCAACTAATTTCCATAGCATGGAGCAATATTTGTTTCTCTTCTTACTGTGTAATTTTGTGAAGCACGAGCAGTTGTACAAGTCCATGTACCCATCTCCTTTTTTGCTTCTAGCAAACACACATGCAAAAGGGCATCTGAGCACTCTTTTATGTACGTGCAGGTCCTACAGAAACGTTATACTTGCATGGGAACTGTTGTCTAGAGACCTAGTTATCAAAGCGCACAAATATTAACCTTATTTTGCATGTGCAATTGAACTCATAAATGATTTCCCAAGCATCACTTTGCACAAAGATCTTGCCCTCTACTTTAAAAACTGTTTTGTTCTACAAGACAAGGGAAGTACTTGGTTACCTCAAACGCCCTTTCTTTCCAACAGCCGACATACAATTCACCACTTGAATTTGGAACAGGGCTTTTAATAGCTCTCCATTTTCAGCCTTGCTTTCACTTTGGATAGGAAAAAGCATGCTGTCTATAAAAGCAATTGTTCTAGTCACACCAGCACGAGCCTTTGTAGAAATAGTGCTAAGAGGGAAGGAAATTGGAAAAGTAAGGCTTGAGAGTATAAATAATCCTATTTAAAAATTATTTTAGAATCAATATGGGTCAAAAAAAAAAAAAAAGAAAAAAGAAAAGAAAGAGAAAGAAAAAACTTCTTCACAGGTTCTTTCTACTTTATGTGAAAAAAATCTTACTAGTTTTCATCTCAGTTCTGTCTGTGTCTTTAAAACACTTCTGCTTTAAAGAGATAATAATTTGTTTGTATCCTAAAGACAGTTCCTTGGCTCCTTCCTCACTATTCTTTCCAACTGCCTGTCCTCTATTTCTTCTCTAGGCAATGGAGAGTGACCTCTTGGCCCAAAGGAGTGTCACCTTTACAAAAGGACTACAGCTTCAGCAGACTTTTCCCACAGCGACGGTGTTATTTAAAACCTCAGTACTGGTCAGTAAATATGTCTTACCTGCCCTCACTCTGGGAAGGCTGCATGCGGTCAAGGTCCAATAAACTCAGGTTGCCACCAGGTAACAAACCATCATCCTTCACGTCCCATGAGGCTGAAGAAGCTGTTGTGCGGTTTTCAAACTGTAACTGAGATGCAACGCAGATGGTGATGAGGATAAGGACTCAAAGTAAGTGGTAATAGATAGAGATGAACCAAGGTGGACCCAAGACCGAGAAGGAAGGAATCCTTAGCATGAACATCGCTGAAACAACCCTCACCATCACTCTTCACGAAGACTGAAGCTGTTGACATTTGGATCCAGAAGGATGTTGAAGGAGTATGACACCAAAGAAAAGAAGGTTTTCTTATATAACAACTTTAAGTGTGTAATTAATAAGGCTTTCCTGTATTAATTTTAAGTGTTAGCATTATTGTAACTGGACTAATAGTCACTATTGTATCTTAAAACATAGGATGGACATAATATATTGCTAAAGTCAACACTGGTTGTCTCCAACCACCTCTGCAAATAACAGCAGAAGACACAAAGAGGAGAAAAATATTGTCTGAGTTTAATTATTTACCTCTGGGCAGTAAATATCTACTGTGTTGAATAATGTCCACAGTAGACCAAGTAAGGGGAAATGTTAACATAAGACAATGACAGTAAGAAAATTATACTGGACACAAAACAAATAAATTGTTTGGCCTATCCTACAGAGTATGAGCTTTCAAATGATGATGGCTGGTTAGCCATGGGATATCGGCATATCCTTGACAGGTGCTGTCTCTTATTAGATGTGATAAAATTAGAGGTTACGGGTGAAGAGTGATAAAATGAGCTATTCACTGATCATACAGAAAGTTGACAGAAAGATTTTTCATGTATCAATTGTAGAATGGGATACTTAACATTTTGAGTGCCATTTGATGACATTCATGAGATGGTAATGACTTTGTGCCAGTAATGACCTAGACGGGATTTGGAGTGGTGACCTAGAGGTAAAAAACTTTATAACACATTACTGTCACCTAAGACATTGCCATTAAGCTTCACTGCCACTTAAGGTCCTTCCTTTAGACATTTATCCACGTTATTAGGAGTCCTGCACTCTGCACAGTGTTTGCAAAAGAGGCCAGCATTACTCTCACTATATTAAAACTGCCTTTGATTTAAACAGGAGCAGATCTAAACCAACGATGAGCATACCTATTATCACCTTCTCCTTACCCTCCTCTGTGCTGTCCATTTTCTGTAACCTTGCTCCATGCCCTGCAGAGCAGAGCTGATGAAATGACCCCTCAAGGCGACACATTTTATGATCTGCTCTACTTGCACCTTTTGTTGCTGACAGTATGGGAAATAAAATAAAGAGTGTGGTTTAATTAAAACTCTGTATTATTATATTAATAAAGAGGGAAAATCTCTGGCAAGAGCAATCTCCAGTGATCTGCTGGCTAGAATGGAAGAGGTATAAGATGAGATGAGATGAGCCCTCTTGCTCCAGAAGAACCTCTTTTTACCCAATTTTCTCCTTGGGACTCTGCAGCGTTTCGTTGTACCACAAAATTAAAGCTGGCAGTTTGGAAGTAAGTGAATGTACATTGCGACACCCTAAGCTACCCGAAGAATGTGAAAGCCACCATCACTTGGGTTTATTCCTCTTTAGAACACCCTTAATCCTAATTCCAGTTCCAGGTTACTGGGGCCTGCCTGAACACTTACAGGTCTGCTTTACTGGCCTAATTGGTTTAACTGAAGCTGGAGCTGCTTTCCTCATGGTAGCATTTGTAAACATATGTTACAGCGAAAAGACTGTAAAGCCACATGTGCACAGAGCTTTTCCTGCACTTTTGACATGGGACAGAACTGCCAAGCACAGACCTAACCCCTTCAACCCAACATACAATGCCAATACTAAAATACTCATTACTAACAGATTGAATAGCTGATATTTATATTTCTCTATTTTATAGATACACACAAAAGACTTTTTTTTTTTTTCCTCCTGCTGATAGTAAACAAAAGCCATAGGCACATCTCAGCTGACGTGCCATGGTCTGCAGTTGCTGGGAGGCAAGAGCTACCAGCCTTGTGGAGGAAGACATTAAATGATGCTTTGGCTGTTGTTTTGTTTTTCCATATACCATTTCCATATTTTGATTTCCATATAAAGAACCAAATAGCACCAAGACAGACACAGAACTAAAGCAAGGTCTTTAGCAGAGAGCTGCCTATTTGCCTCACCATGGTGGCTGCAGGACTTCCGAGGGGTCCATGGGTATGGCCCATAAAAGCCGTCAAGGATTTTTTGAACCAAATCCATAACAACTTTCCTCTATCGTATAACACATCGATTTCCATGATCCTTCTGTTTAAAACCACTAATGCAATTGGAAGTAATATCCAATATCCAAAACTCTTTTTCCTGGCTTTTGAAAATGCTTGCAGAATTATTGTCAGAGACTGTATTTGTTTTTGTGTAAGTACGTAGGTGAGACTGCTGACTTTATTTACATGCTATACATTAGTCAGCCATCTGGCCTCTCCCAGAGTAAAATAAGAACAGGTTTTTAAATCATTAGAAATATTAAAACTATAAAAGCAATAACATTTATTTATTATTATCAAGGACAAGTCTGAGTCATTCTTAGTCTCCTTTGTGGTTTTTTATAATGTATTAAAAATTAAAACCAGTTTTTATTAAAGATATTATTTGATGTACAATTTTAAGTAAATGTAAGAATTTTGATACATGGAAGAAAAGGTAATAATCACCTTATCTAGCAAAAACTAATTAAAAATAAATCACTGAAAAGTGCTGCCATATCACCTTTTTGACCAGTTCTACTTTTTAGGATTAAAAATATCACATAATTATCGCATAACACTTTAGGTAACCTTCTGTGTTAAATATTAGCTGAAATGGTAGCTGCAAGCAAATGTCTGTTGGTAGTAATACCCCTGTAAGATCACCGAATTGCACAGAATATCACTACTGCCACACACACTCCTTCAGGGCAGGTGTGAATTGAGCCATGCTATTGTGACAAACACGTTGACAGTAAAATTACTTTTGAAAGAAGAAAACTTCATATTTTTTGAAGTGAACCAAAATAGAGAGATTTTTCTCATCTCCCAAATGGTAACTTCTTACACAATTGCTATGGCAGCAGCATTATTTCTCATCTAATAGACTGGGAAAGTCTCATCTTCATTTACAGTAAACGGTTAGGAGTTCTCTTTAAACAAAAGTTACATCCTATTTTTTTTTAATAAATTGTGATTTTTCTGAAATCAGGGAGATTTCATTTGCTGAAGAAAAATCAATATACAGGCCCATTCAAAGATATTCCAAAGGTGCATGTTTATACCTTTTCTTGATAAAAAGGGAAGTGGCTTTTCCCATAAGTGTTTTATCAGAAGATGCTCAGTTATAAGCACAAAAGTCTTCCAGCCATAACTTGATAAGTAAGGCATTATTTCAGTGAGGATGATAGAGTTATATTCATCTAAGAATTCCACAGAGGGAGGAGAAAATCAGGACTTTCTGTGCTCTTCAGTGATTACATTGCAGCATTCTGTGCTCAGTCATCTGGAGAAGTTAAGCTCATCAGGCCATGACTCTCCATCATTCACTTATTCTCCCTTTGAGCCATGGATGTAACACGTTTTCCTTTCCTTCCTTAACACAGCTGTATTTCATATAGTTTTTCTTTTGAATGTCATAGCAAGTGAGTGGTCTCATTTCAGTGTCAATTCAGAATTCATTCAGATACGTGTCCACAAGAGTGTCATTTTCCTGGAAATACAGCCAAAGCAGAAAGAGGTCTGGACACAGGGATGCATCAGTCTTGCTCTAGGATTGTGTTTCCAAGGCTGAATGAAACCAGGCTCTCGGTGAAGTTTCTCACTGCAAACGCCCCTATCTCTAGTCACGTGCTTTAAGAACCTCACTGACAAGAAACTCAGAATTTTTGTTCTTATCTGAAAAATGTAATCAAGACTTGTTTCTAGAAAAGCTGTCTCTTGAATGTGACAAATATGTCCAACAATCCCTACAGAACACCCCAGTTTTGTGTCCCATTGCTCGGTTGCAAAAACTTTCATCTCGTCTTGATCGTTTCCAGCCAAGGCACAAAATCAATGAAATTAAGATAACAGATATATTTTGCTGAGTATGAAACATAAAAATAATGAGGTGTCTGGATGTGGGCATTAATGGGCAAGTGTCCCATTGAAGATATGCATGGGAGATATAGATGAGATGTCAGACCTCCCAGTAATATTCCTGTTCATTGTATTTTATATATTAATTCAGTTCTTGATTTTTCTTTAGCAATTATAATTACCTGAAAAATAACCATGAAACCCCCAATTTATTTTTGGAAGTATGCGATTGTCTAATAATATGTTATTTAAACATTTCCTCAAACAAGGGTCTTTTAAGTTCAATCAGAGAAGAAAGTAAGAATTGGAGGCTAGGTATAGCTTAATGTGTCTTGTTTAAGTATAGGCAGCCTAGAACAGCAGTGGCCAACATAACACGGTGAAAAAAAGTCAGTGCCGGAGTACCTGGTAGGCACCATCCAATTGGTACACAACCCACAAACCAGGTAAATTCCTAACCATTAAAACATCTCGCACATGCCTGCGCACATCGACTACTGTTTCTAAAGCTGACAGTTTGTGTTAAACTGTGAAGCAGCACCCACCCTCTCTGAAACCTCGTTTTCTGTAGGAATATCACTTTCAAAAATTAAGCCATTTTTAAAATTATGCGTGACTGTGAAAAGTGTTCCACATAGTTAAAGACAGTTTGGTGGCAAGAAATCTTGTTTACTCTTAATCCACAGTGTCAGGAAATTGACTGTAAGTACTCCCATGAAAAGCTGCTTCCATGTAAGGACGGTGCACAGATCAGGCATTGGAAAGCCACTACAGAAAACTCCTAGAAAACAGGGTTTGCGCGAGAAGCACAACCAACTTGCGAAATTTTGCACAGGTATAACTGCCAGGCAAGCCTGCAAGAAATCTTTCCAAAAGCAGTTTTGTATGCTGTCTCTTCAACTCTTCCAACACAGTGAAGACCAGGTTGTCTTTGTGTTGACTCGCTTTGCCTCATAGAAGACCATCGTGCAATCATTTCAGTCTCAACCTAATGATATTTTGATAGGAAAAAATAAAAATGTTCCACCTTACATTTCTGAACTGACTCTCAAATGCAATATTTCTCAAGTGAGGGGGGCTTGCTGAGAAATAGTGACTTCCAAATGTTTAATTTTTGATACATGGTCCAAAGGAATTTTTTCTGAAACTTGTTTTGGTTTAAGATTTTATTTTTTAATACTTAAAATTCTAACAGAAGTCTACTAGAAGAGGCATATTGTCTTAGAAGAAAAAAGATTTTAGAGGAGTCATTGGAAGTTACTGATTTTCTTCTAAAAATGTTTCCAAGAAAGTCCCATATTTTTTACAAAAATTACAGTTTTTCAGGGGGAAAATGTTAGAAAAGCCCTATTTGATTAAAAGCTGATAGAGGAGCTTCACCAAAACTCCATCCTTCCACTTAGACTAGCTCTTTCAAATAAGAACCGCAAGTGAAATGAAACCAGTGGGTGAATAAACTAATCCCAGAAACACCGACATTAACTTTGGGGAAAGCTGACTTCTGATTAAATTTGACTCCTCATTACCAACCAGCTCTGGAAGGTCTTTTAGCAGCAATAGCTTCTTTTCAGTTAAAACCCAGGCAATGGTGGGACAGCACACTGCCAAGTACAGAGTCACAGTAGTAATTACTTATTTAGTTATTTTGTTACTAAGTGAATTCAGAGTTTTAACTCTTTGACATTACTCCAGAATGTTCAGGGACCTACAGACTTAAGACAAGAATTAATTACCAAACATACAATAATGAACTATTCTTTGTATTAGGTTCATTAGATGTCAGCATATAGCTACTCTCATTTTTCCTCTCATTTTAAATCTGTATTAGTTGAAATAGATATTTCTGCATTCAATGGTGCTAAACAGCTATTAAATTAATATTAGTTTTATTAAATTAATATTCGTTTAACCTGAGTTGCTAGTAAAGAAGAAATGGCTATAAGGAGCTCTTCTCAAGTCGGTTGAACAGTTAGTGACAAAACTGCAGGAATGATATATCCATAGCAAGAACCATGAAATTCTTGTTCGTCAATTAAAAGGAAAATGTGGATTAATGAAACTATTCCAACACACGACAATGAATAAGTGTAAATTAAAATACTACATCACATTTCAACATGGCTCAACTTTCAACACATCCTCAATGAAAATGGAACTTTCTGTGAGTCTTACCTGTTACTCGCCCATCAGCCCCAGAGAGAGAGGTGCTTGTAAGGGAAGCATTTTGTTCGAGTTGTATTCCAGAAAGACAACAAGAAAAACAATCTTCTTTAATTTCTTATGCACTGGAAGAAATGTCTGCAGCTGAAGAGGCTTACACTCTAATCCACTTGGCACTCGATGATACACACCACGGCTGACACTGATACCCTCCTAGGCCCTAGGTGAGATCAGCCAGCTTAATAAAAATTCCCAGCTGGCCTCAGGTTGGCTGCCCACAGTCCTGAAGCTGTCAACCCTACTCCGGCAAGAAACTGAATTACCACTCAGGGCAACCAGAGCTCTCCCAATCTCCTTCCTGTCCCACTTGTCATCACTGGCCGTCCTGTCATTACCGTCCTTACCCGCCTTCAAATGATGATAGGCAGCTTGAACCACACAATAAGCCATGGAGGGGTTCTGTAGGACAGATGCTTGTGACATTGTCCGCAGGGACTATGCAAAGCTAAGCATGGGCGCGGGAGTATATCCTTACATTTGCCATTTGTCACAGTGTTATTATTAGTTTGCAACGATTAACCTCTTGCCCACCTCCAGACTACCAATTTTAGAGAAGGATTAGAAGAGATCATTGCTTCTAATTGGTTTTGCTGCTGGAAAGGCTATGGCCCCAGATCTTGGTAATATTTATAGAAACCAAGTTCAGCCCTCAGCTAGCCCAGACGTAGCCTTGTTGCACTTGTCACTGCATTATACCAGATGAGCATCTCTCCCAGACATCAAACTTAAAGACATACATACCTGGAAAAGTTCTCTCTCTCATACTGCTGTAAGATGGACTGACCCTGCTGAGATGTGAACTTTGAAACCACGCAATGCTGCAGAAGGCAAATGGAGCATGAAACCCTGCGTGAGAGGTGCTGGTAGGAAAGTTCCTGCAGGATAACAGTGATCCTTATCAGTCTTTTAACCCTTTTAATTCTGAGACTGTAATCCCTTTGCAAGCATCTCTCCTGTGTAGACAACGAACCTTTGTCTGCAGAGACATGGAAAAGACAAGTTGTGCTTCGGATGGGAAAATCAGCAGGCACAGGGCAGGGAACTAGTAGCTTTCCATCACATACACCCACTGAACAGCGGGATCCCTTAGTCCTGTGTTTTAGCAGACTGGGGGAAGCTAACCTCTTTCTTTTCAGTCTTCCTCCCTACCACAGACTTACTACTGAAGGAAAATTTGTACTGCACACTATAGAGAACAATTTCATCAACTCATTTGCTTTTATTGCTTTCCAAGGTGCCCTAGCTAGCTGTTTTCTCTCCAAGGCAGGCACGGGGAAAGCTGACTGTTCTCATTACCACCTTTCACACCGCTGAAGCTAAGTGTCTGCCTGCAATATTTGGTTTAAATGATAATAGTTTTGAATATTCCCCATGTTCAATGGGAAACTAATTTAATCTAGAAACCATCTTTACCCACCATCACGCGATTGCTGATCACGCCTGAACCCAGCAGATGTCTGCCTCTGAATGCTGCATGGTGAAGGGGCCCTGCTGCATGCTTGTGATGGGAAATTCCAAGCAGCACCTTGGAATAAAGGTTTGCTACAGAGTAGGGGGAGAGACCACTCATCAGACAAGCCAGGTTAAAAGTTCACCAGAGATGGAGGCAGTCAACCTGTACCTTTTTAATGTCATGGTTTTCTAAAGGTTGCCTTTTAAAATCACATTGCATGGTAAGGGAAATAAGAACTGAGTTTGGGACAAATTTGCTGGAAAGCAAAGGGCACGCTGAAGGAGTTGAAGATGATGCCATCAGCATGGAGGTGAGTACGGCCCCTCCAGCAACAGTCTCAGTGCTGCCCCACCAAGGGGTTGTCCTCTGCCTTACACAACCAAGACAAAGCCGGTTTTGTTTCCCAATCCAAGCAGATAAACTGTTCATGGAAAACAGATTGATGGATGTAGCTTTCTTCTGCGAATCATGCACAAACTTCCAGAAACTGAGCCTCAGTTAACCAAATGCATTCCTTTTTTTGAAAACGCTGAGTTGTTTATGGAAATGACCTCCAGCTTGTGCCTGACAGCATCTCAGCAATTTGGTTTTATTATTCATTATTGTTAGCATTTGACTATTCATCTAAATCCCCGAGCAGTCTGCCTACTCCCTCACGGTGCAGCTGAGCACTTCAAGAGAGGAAGCCAGAGATGAAGTAACCTGCAACAAGCTGCAGAACTCGACCAAAAATTGTTGGAGAAAAACCTTATTTGAGAAAATATTCTAGGAGATTTAGAAGAAATGGGCTAGATCTGTTACTAAGTCACTGTAGCTGAAAAAAGTCTCCCAATATTTACAAAAAATAAGAGATGAATCCTCAGCTCTTTTAAATAGGAACAGCTATTTGCCTTCAGTGTGGTGCTCTGCCAGCTGGCTGTCTTTCCTAGAAAAACGGCCAGTCCCAGCATCAGCAAAATGGCACGGGTGGCCTTTCAACTGGAGCCCAACAAACTGTTCCATGTTAACACGATCGCTCAGCTGTCATGCTGGGAGGAGCAAGCAGTTGCCCTGCTTATTCTCTTTTCATTCTGCTTTGTTTGCTTTTCCAAAGGAAATTCATGTCCTTGGGTTTTCAGGTGCACTGAAGCGTTTCTTCCAAACAGCACTTTATCAGACTGTGGGATTCTTCAGGATAAAATGTGATACAATTTAAAACTAGAAGATGTCATTATTGTTAAAGATGCTCTATTTTATAAAAAAAACCAACCAAACAAACAAACCCACCCCCCAAAAACCCACCCAAACAAATCCAAAGCCCTACCTAGTCATAGCAATGGTACAGAATAGACGAAGAGAAGAATGAACACACTGCTGCCATAGACATCCAATAAAATCAACACACACTTGGGTGGCTAGGTAGTAATTATTTCCCTGAGCAATCCATCATATTTTCTTATACAGACAGGGGCAGGGAATGATTCAGGTGCCATTTATGGGTGCAGAGCACTCCTCTTGTCTCCCTCCACCTGGACTATCTCCTCCATGACCTGCAGATTGGCAGCGGAACAGCCACCAAAGCGGCTGTTGCAGCAGGGACCCTCGTGCCCCCAGTTAATACTTCTCACTGCAGCCACTCGAGGCTGGCAGTGCTCTTGCTTCTCTTCTCCCTTTTTCACCTACAGCTCTCTGGCTAAATTAGGTTTTTTGCATGTGGAAAAACAGAACAGAAGGCTTAGTAACAACGAAACAAAGACAAAATGCTGCATTTTGTACTTCACAGATCTGAACCATATTCTAAAACCTGAAGATGTGACCTACTTTTCTGCAGACCTTTAGGAGCAACGCGTTGCTACGGTGGTTTAGTTTTATTTATCATTGGCTATTCCAAACTACAGGTCTGTGAGGCATTTGAAGAACAACATCCAGCATGATCGCTGTAATTGCAGCTTCCAGTTACTGGGGAAGAATCACAGTTCTACAGTTAGAAAAATTATCTCATCTCCCTTCATTACAGATTGATCTTCGCCCTCTCTTATTGATGCAGCTGACAAGGCAATCACATTAAGATGGCTCTGAAGAAGCTGACACAATGGAGCTTTCAGATATAAATTTATAAGTGTCCTGAGTTGTCAGTTTTCCCATTACAAATCTTCTTTGGCAGGGGATGAGGGGAAACAGCTAGTTGTAATTTAGCCATGAAATTGCATAATTGTTGGTTAATATCTGCTGAATTTAGAAATGAGGTTTGGTCATAAAATTGCACGTGAGAGAGAGAGACTGAAACCAGAAGATTCTTAACATCTAAGAGGCATTGGGTTTGCTTGTTAATAAAACAGGTAATTATTGGATTATAAAATTTAACGCTTCTTTGCTGTAAGGGTAAGAAATGCAGAAAGAACATCTGAGATATGTCAGCAAGGTTTCAGTTCTTCCATGCCCACATAAATTACTGACGTTTGGTTTATGGGTAATCAAACCAAGAAATTATGTGCAAAACATTTCCCACCTTTTTTATTGTCACTTGTGAGAAGGTCATGCAAGTCCTGCTGAAATCAATGAAGAGAGTTACTCTGCTACGAAGAGCAGCTTCCTTTATTTCACACTGTCCACTGGGCATGTACAGCTATGCACAAAAAGCCAACCTTGCAATCTGGGTGCCTGAATTAACCCCTTCCCTTGGGAATTCAGGACCTTAATCTCAACTATACTTTTTCAAGACGTTCATACTAAATTCAGACTACTAGGAAAACAGAAAAGGCAAAGGATGCAGTAAAGTCAGACCCTTCAAACTAACAGGCAGCTGTGTGTGACAATGTCAGATGTAATAAGTTCTTCTAAGCAGATGATATAGAAGCATTTTGTGTTTCAGATTCTGAGCAATTTGAAGCCAGGATTAAAGCGATATTACAGGCCACAGATCATTAATGCAAATGCCCAAGTTAGCAATTCTGGACACAGCCTTGGGCGCAGGCATTAGTATTCACAGCAAGGACTTCACAAACAGAGCGGCACGCTAAAAAAAAAGAAAGAAAGAAGAAAGAAAAAAAAATCATACTGCAGATGCTCAATATAGGTCATCTTTCAATTTTCATTTGAATCATCGTCTTTCCAAGTCAAATTGACTAATACTAGGGTACCTTATCTAAGAGCTATGCGGTCCAATCAAAGATCAATTTAAAATAGGTTCAAAGAGATTGATTCTTCTAATTCATGGCCATAAGAAAAGCTTTAAGCTCTGCTAGCATCGCCAAGACATGACCAAAACATCATTCCAGTCAGAAAGACGCGCAGACAGTACTCAACAGATGCGAATTAACTGAAATGATTTTTTATTAACTCACCTGGAAATGTAAGCCAGAAATAAATCAGAGCTCATCCTTCCTTGAGTATTTCACTGTGTCAGCCAACTTTCCTGACCCATCGGGACCTCCCCAACTTCCTTTGGGTAAGGTCCCCCAGACCTGTAGATGCCTCCTCATAAAGGCACCAGAAGTTCTGGTTTATCGCCGCAGCTTGCGGGTGCTCACACCCGTCACAAAGCCGGCAGAGAAGACGTTGGCCATTTGTGCCCTGCTCAGGCCCATGGCCTCAGCTTGGAGCCACCAAGTCACCGCTTCCCACCCAGCACCAAAACAGACCCTCGGTGCTTAGGAGCACAAACTCAAGGATGTAAAGTACCACCATATTTTCCAATCAGTTGCATACAAATTTAATCACCTCCTGGTTACTAAACCAGCTAACTCTTCTCGACCTTGATAGTCTGACAGCATCCCATAACGTTCTTTGCTGCAATACATAGGACTGAATTATAATTAATTCCTCAGGAAAGATTATGGATCTACAGCCTGCAAAGTCAAGGAGCACTTAGGTTTGGGGCAGTCATGTTTCTCTCTCATTTATGGTTTCCAAAAAGAGTAGAAAACTGTCTTTTACAATTTATGCGTAGAGATGATTTATCACACTTCTGATATGCTCTCAGCAAATAGCAGCCAAGGCCTGAAAGGAGAGGGATGCGGCAGCAGAATAGGCAAACATGCCACCGACAGTGCCACTTGCTTATGTACGGTTAGAGCACACTGAAGTGCTAAAAAAATGCCTCTGTCCCATGAGCCTTGTGTGAAGACAGATGCTTTAAGAAGTAAACATGTTGAAAGGCACATGGATGCCTATTCTCCACCTTCATAACCCGCAGATGTTTGCATCTACAGTGTCTGTGTAAGAGTTGCCATCCTTCTTTTTCCTTCTGGTATCTCTTGTTTAGATTCTCCACAGAAAACAACCAAGGATAAAAGTTCGAACAGTAGATATATGAATTTCCAGTTTGCTTTGATTGGAAATTGCAGCATAGCAAAACCAGCACACAGATTGCATTTGAGTTCCTGAGCCATCCAATATCCTTAGATACCTCTCAGGTAATGATTCTTACTCCCACTTGCTGGATTTTATGCTGAAATATAACCTTTTTCAAAAATGGAACTCTTCTTGACTTTCTTTAGGGTGGGTTTTTTTCAGAGTTTGTATTTTTCAAGTATTTCATACAGAGAAGAACTCAGTATAAACGTTCTGCTAGATTTATACATTTGGATTTGGGAAGCTGGACAGACCTTTTCCTTTTTATTGTTGGCTTTGCCACACCATTAGTTTTAATTGGTGATGGTAGTAGCACGGCATGCAACACAGCACTCGCTGCTCCCCCTTCGCTCCCTCTGATGTCAATACCAGAGTTCCTCTGCATCAAGTTGGTCTTTCTATTTACAGCTCACCTCTTTCAAAACAACAAAAACTCTTAGAAAAGTACTTTTAAAACCTCAACATGTCGTTTCAGATTTTTTTCCAGCTCCATAAAACTGCTTCCAGAGAAAAATCTATTAAAAAAGGAAAACAAAACATTAAACTACTAGATGCTCTAAGAGAGTACTGTGAGATTCCTCTGCCAGTCCTCCCACATGACACTGGTCATCTATTTTTGGATTTTTCATAATTTAACACCAGCAGATTTGTACATTATCCAGTCCACAGTAATGCAAACACAGCTGCCTGGGGATTCCCAAGTCAATTAATTTTGTTATGCACAAAAGGTAAGATGTCATCGCCTATATAAGTACTTCCCCATTTACAGGAAGGAAAAAAAAGCAAGATGAAACATATATATGTTGTTTAATGTCTTTCTTGAAGAAGATTTTTATGTTCTGTGCATTAGAATGTTATATTACACTTCCAAAGCTCTTTGAAAGGATCTACTGCCTCTACAAGAAATTTCTCTGCATATGCAACCCCAGCTACCTTGGATGTCTGAGCACTGTTATAATAACCGAAGGAATAACACCTCTTCAGCTTGTAAGCATGAAGCATTTGAGGAGGATATTTAGTTAGGGATGTATAGGAAAAACTCCTAAACTGAGTGAGGGCGTAGTTATATGTAGTGATATGCACTAAAGAGCTGTAGAAGTTGATGTATAGTCACAAAACTGTCCGAGAGGGGCCCCGCGGGTGCAGAGCAAAGCCATGCACAAACACCATGCTGGATCTGAGAGATGTTAAGCATCTTCTGCAAACAGCATTCTGCATCGGGGCTCAGGCGTGCAAAGACCTTGCGTGCTGCCGCTGGAAAGCCAGCTGCTGACCTTGGGCTACAGTGGCATGGACTGAAAAATATTACCACTGAATTACAATATTTCGTAAGGTTTTTAAGTTCTTACTCCTTATTTAGTTGGTCTAGTCCGAATGAAACAAACTCATGTTTTCAAGCATTTCCATACTTTCCTCTAGGGATCAGAATGATAATTGTCTATTTTTTTGGATACATATTTTTTTAATGAGTTAGATACATTGCTTTGGCTGAAAAGCTTATTTAAGAATCCCAAATAGTTAATGTTTGATAATGAAATCAATAATGTGTCTTTCTGGTAACATATTTATCTGAGGTTTTTCTTTTTACTTTGTTTATTTTTCCGCTTCAATACCTTTTGCAAATTACTTATTATTATAATTAAGATAAACTAGTGATTGCAAAAATGCCGCAGAACAAACTGTTTCTGTGATTTGGGCAACACAAATCAGATTACGTAAAGCACAATGCTTCAGCAAAGCAGTTAAGTAGTCTCGCTGTTAGTGCCACAAGAGGTGGTGTTATTTCAGAACTGCAAAAGCTTTAAAGCAGCCAGAGCATTTGAAAGAGAAGTTAAAGACTAAAGCAAAACTTTGCTATACCTGCAAAATGGCAGAGGAATTATACTATCTAGAAAAGCGGCTTTGTTGCAGCTATGAGATGAAGAAAGAAGCTGAGGAATTTATCAGAGGAAGACAAATTTTTTTAACTTGTTGGCAACATATCATACACCATTTATCCGAACATAATTTTACATGTTTTTCATCTAAATAATTCAGCCAGGATTGCTGCTGTCACAACACAATATTGAGATACAGCCTGAAGGATGCTATTACAAGGTGAAACCCTAAAGCAGTTGTTAAAATAAGCTCCTTTTCTGCAACAGAAAGTGCCCCATTGAGCCCTGCGCACGCGTAGGGTCTCGGTCCCGCATGAGGGTTGTCTGCAGGATGACGACAGCTGATGCTCTCCAGGGCCCGGCAGCAGGAGTTCTGTATCCTGCACTCAGCAAGTATGTGGATATACTGATGTAAACAGCCAGCAACATCACCAAACTCTTAAATCAGCCTCTGCAGGAAGCAAGTGTTTGCAGGGCAACACAATTTAATGTAGTGACGCTTTGTCTTTCATGTTTGACTACATCTTATTACGTTCAGAGATCTGAATATATCGTGTGCAATCTGTATTTAAATTTTCATAGGAAATTCAGACTTCTTTGCATCTAAGAATATATCTTGCGATTGAATAAAATAGTCTAATTGCCTAAATCCTTCTCTGAGATTGCACATCTCTTGTTTCGATTAAATGGGGGAAGATAGATACAGTCACTGAAGAAGATGTGCTGGTACATACAGAAACATATTAGATTTTCTCAATGTGGAGGGCACACTCCTGTGTTTATTGTGACTGTGAAGAGGTAATAGTCCCTACAAAACACCTTCCTCAGCAATTTCTCCTGCTTATTTTACCCCTTGACCTACCTCTTGGCCAGGACTCCAACCTCCTACCTCCAGTTTCCTGAGCTGGAGGTGGCTTTCCAAGAAAGTGTCTCTTTCTGCAAGTGAGCCTTACCTTCATTTTGTGGCATTCCTTCACTGGTAGCGGTGATGTCCCTCTTGTGAATATTTCACTACAGTGAGGATTTTCATCTTGGATTTATGGTAAAACCAGGCATAGGAGGGGTCCAAGTGGGAGCAGGCTCTTGAGCAAACAGAAAGAGCTCTCTGTAAGCTGAAGAGAGGAAAAAAAAAAATAGACAAGCATTGTGCAGTGATGGAAACAGATTTGTGCAGTGACTACGCTGTTTTCAGTAGCTTTTGCTTTATGAAGCCTTTGTTTATACAATATATAACAAAATGTTTAAAACAAATCTACAGCAAACTGAGGCAAAATTGGATTTCTAATGGCTGATATTCTACACCCTGAGAAAGTAAAATATTGCCCAGCAAAACAAACAAGACAACCATTTTATGAAACGGAGCAGAGCAGTTTCCTCTAATGCAGGAATCATGGATTAAATTTCCTGGCTTGCAATACACAGGAGGTCAGAAAAGATGTTTATAATGGCACTTTCTTGCTTAAAAATCTATGAAAACAACTGATTGGTCTGTCAGGTTCAGGCTATATTCTTCTCTGTTACTTTCCAGTTTGACCTCTTAATCCCATCCATCTCCAAAACAAAGTTAATATCTTCCTAAATTCACTTAAGTTCTCCTTCAAAGGTTCTGAAATCAGCGAGAATTTTTCCATCAGGTGCAAGCTGGACCTAAGGCTTGTGTTTTTCTAAAAATATATATGAATGTATGTATAGAATATGTATATTCCAAATACATACTAATCTTTATGTAAAGTACTTCAGTTCATGTTCCCCACACACTTCCAGTATACAAGATGAATTACGTTGGTATTCATCTTTGTTTGTCCTGTATTACTGACAGTAAGTATAACCAATAGTCAAAACCAAATTAATTTCCCAAATGCAGCAAATTAACTAATGCACATAACATCTAATACCATGACCACAAACCCAACATCAAAGGGACTGGGTGCAGGATTCAGTGTGGTGGGACAAGGTGCTCCACCCATCTGGCTCTGTCCTTTTATGTTGGCTTTTTTGGCTTTGTTCATCTCTCCCAAACTAAATTTCATTGGTGGTTTTGGAGAAGGGAAAGACTTTGTTGTCTCCGTCTCGTGATGAAAGATACTTCTCTTCAAACACAAGCTTTCTGAGCTGGCTTGGATTAACTGAGCTGGATTAACGCTGAATGCAAAGACGAACCCTACTGAAAAGTTGAAGGTGCTGGAAGTGAATACACCTAAAGGCTTTGCTCTAGGTTAGAAACTGTCAGAAAACATTGCTGAGTATCACAAGGCCTAAATTTTAAATCAGAATATAAATATCGCCCTACTTAAATTTTAAAATATTTATCTCAGTTATTCTTTTCCACAAAAATGAAAGCACCAATAAGTACTATGAGGAGTAGTGTATCTGAAACCTAATCATTAGTGAGTTGTAAGCAGATAACATTAATTGTATATACTCTTTGTGAATTTCTAATTACCTTGTACCATTTTCCCTAATGATATTAAGCATATTGGGATGTGCCATACTTTCTAATAATCTGCATTATTTATTTATGCTATATTTATGCTTCTAAACATGTTGAGACTTTTTAAGCAATTCAGAATATTTGCAAAGTCTAATCAACTGACATAAGCCCTGGTTCAGGAAAGCATTTAAGCATTTGTTTTGCTGTGTTGTCAAAAGGGACTATAATGCATTTGAAAAGACCAAAAACCCCAAATTATTTTTCCAGGTATGTAACATCTATTCAGAATTCTACATGTTAGGCTCTATTAAAAGAAGTAAAAATAGCCACCCTGGCAGAATTTAAGCATGCAATAAGGAAAAACACGAGTACTGTTCAATTACACTGATTACGTCCTGGGCAGTCATAGTATTGTACTTATAAAATTAGAACCACATAAAATGTTTATCTAGCATAAACTCCATGCTGTAGACTCTGAAGGAGATGGACTTCTATACAGCAACTAACAGTCTTTCTTAAATTAATATTTAGCGTATGATGACTTAGGAATTTTTAGTGGTCAACACTAAAAGTTTTTGGGACAACCGCAGAGGAATAGTTATGTTATGAGAGGAAGATGAAAGCCCAAATCCAAAGGTCTGGTTCAATTTCCTGCTCAATGAGAGGTTTCCTTGTAAGGCCCAGATCTTTGGTTTTGGGATATCTAACATCTCATGAAGTCCATAGCTTCCCCGTCCTCTTCATTTGAAAAAATCAAGGTTGGACTGAAAGCACTACCTGCCTGATAAGGAGGATGAACAGAAATGTGTTGTATGTTACGAATAACCCAGATACTCCAATAAGGATGATTATCACTAGAAATGTGACTTCCAACAGTCTGAAATGGGCACACACTTTGGCAAAGAGCTTTCTGTGAGACTGGAGGCAAAGGACATGTTCACTGCGTGTCCTGTGCATTTATCCTTCTGGTTTTCAATATATCAAGTCTGAGATAGAGCAAGGGTACAGTTTCTCATGAGAATAAGTAATTTTAAAATTTCACATTTAAACACAAGATATAGAAGACGACCTTTCCATGGGCTTAATCACAACTGACCCAAGCAAAATAAACAGTATTGTTATATGAGCACTAAGACATTATTAGCTGCGCATCATTAGTAACTTGACCATGAAGTCAGTCAATTACTACTTAATTTGTATTATAGCACATAAACTGAAACCCACTTTAGCTGCGAAGGATGTGGCACACAGAGCAGGTACGTGCTGTGCTGGTTCACAGATGATGTGTGTTTTAAGGCCGGCAAATAGTGTGCCAGCAACGCATTCGAAATTTAACCTCTCTGACCTCTCCCATGTGGTCTGCTTTGGGACCACCCATGACTCCTGAGCCACAACTTGGTCTTCTCTGCACCCAAGCATCTACACACAGCATGTGCACAACCCGACCCTCTGCGTTTACTTATTTTCGTTGCTCCATAAAGCCTCACTCCACCAGATTTATCCTGTATGGATGGGGCTCCGCATGCACAGAGCTTCCCCTCTGCCCTGTAAATAGGAGGCATTACAGGGCAGCATTAACACCCACCCTTTGCCAGAAGCTACTGGAAATTGCTCTCCTTTTTTCCAGCCGGAGAAATCAGTATTCACTGACCGGGCAACAATCCCTCTTGTTTCAAACAACTTGAGCACTTGCAAGATCACCGTCAAAACCACTAGTGACGGCCAACATTAGAAAAGAGGTCGTCTGCTGAACATAACACGTAGAGTGGCAAGCCCCTGGAAATACTTCTGATAAGCCTGGGGAGGCAAACCTGAATTAATTTATTTGCTCTCATGCAGTCACACCATAGCAGATTGGTTCAGACAACCCTCAGTGGAGAAGCAGCAGCTCTATCCCCAGAACGGTCCTTCTATCCAAGGATGGAGGCAGAGACAAAACACATACTGCTCCCACCCTTCCCTCCACCCGGCAGCGATGCCCACGCAGACACCGTCCAACTCGGGGCACACGGCACAAGCCTTTCTGAGAAACAGTTGCTGGTTCACAATTTGGTATTTTAGGACTAGACTCCAAAATCTTGGTTAAATGCATTCACTGTTTCTCTCTACCAGGATTCATTAATTTTGACAGGAGAAAGTGTGCTTTGTAATATTATTATAAATCATACTCGTTACTCTATCAGTCGTGCTCAGCAACTGCACTGAGATAGAAGCAGAGATTGCTAATTATGTGCCACAATAAAGATTATAATGTATGCTATCATTAACTATTCCTTTATGTTTGATGAACTAATAAATAATTTCTTCCTCAGCCATTATAAAATCATTTTGCATAAAGACCCTTGATGCACTCCTGCTAGGGCCTCCACTTACAAGCCCCTCCAGGTAAGTATTTATTATGTATTTTTAATCACCTCTGGAACACGATGTACCTTTCACAACTCAAATACACGTTTGCTTTTTTTACACTGCCACTGACATTACGCACAAAGGGCTTCAGCTGGCAACTGGTTTACTTGTATTTTGTTGTCAAGCTTAGCATTGCTCATCCCCTTCCTCTGCCAGTCTCCCAGATGCCTCCCAGGAGGGTTCGATCCCCTCTCTCCTGCCAGGCTGGAGAGACGCTCCAAAGATGTGTAACCAGGCTGACAGCGGACCTCAGGCGCAGAAGACGGTCCGCGCCCTTTGTCTCCTTGCAACACCCCAAGGCTAAAAACCGGGGCCGCTGGCCGACGGGCAATGCGCATCTGCGGTACGAGTACGAAGGGCTGGGCTCAGGCTTCTCCCCGCAGCTCCGCAGCTCCCCGGTGCCCTGACCCCACACTGCTCCACGCACAAGGCCCCAGCTCGGCACCCGTAAACTGCTCCCCAGAGCCCCTGTTGCTGTCTGCAGTGATTTTGCCTACAGTTCGAAGAAGGACAAAGAGGCTTCCTGCCTCACCATAGAGCTTCCCATTCCGCTCGCTTTTCTTTCTAAATTGAAACTAATGGAACAAATCCCCTGTAAGAGAACAGCAGTATCTGCTTCCATTAAAATGCTTTTTTCTCCCTGTGAGAGTGAAGATAGCGCAGCTAAAGCACCGAGTCCAGCATGAAATCAATTCCATCCGCCGCGTACATGTAAAACGTGAAGTATAAATATGAATGTTCTTGTGCTATTATAAACATTGGGGTTTTTTGTATGAGGAGTGTTAGCTTATCTGTATTATTTCCACAAAGCTTTTCGGCGTTAGGAGCATAACAGCAGCCATAACAACTTGTTCCTTCAAAGAAATGGCGTGATGCAGCACAAGGAAAGGAACTTAAACAGCAATATTACAAATGAATTGCATCTGCAGCCCTGAGAGTCACTTTTCATATTTGTTACATGAGCCATTTAAGCCTGAGCATATTTCGGAACCAAAGACTGGGCGCGCTAAGCAGAAAATCCGTGATGATAGCAATGATGTTTATATTTATTTGCACTTGGGTAGCGGGCAAGATCCCTGGTCATGCACCGGGAAACAGGAATGCGAAGCACTGCTTGACCTGTGGATATTTAGAAAGGTTTTATCCCTAGAGTTTACACAAATGAAACATCTTAACAGCAGCACTGTTACTATTCACTAGCATCATACGCACAAGCATCCTGGTTTAGCAGGTACTCCATTATTATGGTTTTTAATGCTGCAGCTATGTCACGGCAATGTAGATCCATGCTCCAGAGCAGAAATCAGTCAGGAAATGATAAATAACAGAGCTCTGGCTCTGAACGCACTAACTCTAGAGAAGCTTGCCCAACGTAATGGAATACGGATCCACCACTTGCGTTTCTAGGAGTTCCACCTGTTACTTGCAATGCTTTCTCAGGAGGGTTTTTGGTTTTAATTACATGACTTAATTCATTAAATCAAACGTAACCTGAGCAATGCTTTCATCATTTTCAGTATGCAGCCAAACATATGGCATTATTTAGCCTGAGAGGAGGAGGGAAGATCCTTGAGTTTGATTCGTCATTTTAGCTATTTCAGCTGTAACAAATGCACCATGGGTTTTATCCAAATCCTACTGAAGTCCCTGACAGTCAGTCCATTGACCTCCCTGGATTTCGGATGAGCTTTTGATCAACAGCTGCCACAAACCTTTCACTGGCAAACAGTCCACCAAAGTTTTACTGCCTTTTGCCCAGAAGTACCAATTCTCTTTGTGAATTTGAACCCCAGACTTAAACACCCATAAGTAACAGCAATTCCCAAATGCAAACCAATACGATCAGGGAGACCCGAGCAGGCTGTTCTAATGAGAGAGACCGCCGCCGTGAACGTGACTCTCAGTATGCGTCCAGTGGAGTGAATGTCCCTATCTATAATGTCAACCTAAATTGGGCCTGCAAGTTATACGGCCACTGAGTAAATTGGAAAGCTCATCATCATGACCCAGTGCTTTTATCACTTCCAAAAATGCTAACACAAAATTTCAGAGAGGAAAAGAAAACGTAAAATGACCGAAAGAAAGGGAAAGAGGGAAAGAACTGCTGAGTGGAGACTGTCTTTTAGCGATGCAATATTCATACAATAAGCCTCACAAATAAAACCAACTTAACGGCTCTTTTTTTTTTTTAAACTACATTTCAATCCCTACCCAGTATTGCTGTGTGACTATATTTTGTTCCTTGCCTTTCAATAATTTAACGGTGCTCACTCCTGCCCTGGGCTCACAGACCTACAGAGCTTGGAGATACTTTTTATTAGGGATTCCTTGCCAGGGGCCTTTCTTAAATTTGCAAAGGTCACACGTCCCACTAGCCAGCTTCCTTCATTATGCAGAATGCACACTCAAACCTGTAACTCTGAACCAAATGCTAAAGCGGAAAAGTGTATAAAATGTCATGAGCTTACCCATAAATACAGAAACCGCAGTATTAGAGGGTGGGAATGTGGCCATTAGGGAAGGCAAGTGGAATGATGCTGGAGAACAGACCTACTGATGTTATTTTGGCAATGTCCCAAAGAAAAAGGTTTCTGTTATAGCAACCAGTATCCAAGAAAAAAAGAATCTGTACTGGAATATAGCAGAATTGACCAATACTTAAAAACCAAAACCACAAACCCATTAAAATCTCAACCCAGAACTTACAGAACGTGCTCCCCTTCATTTCTTCTCCTCCATGAGTTTTCTCCCTCCTTCATGGTGGTGTTATATGTTTATCCTCTTTCTGTAGAACAGTATCGGTCAGCCTAACAGAAGTTCTTACAAGAAACAAAAATGTGTAATTGGCATATGACGCAGATGTGAGCATGGATGAGCTTGTGCATATGTATACACAGACACAAACACCAAAAGAGGCTGATGCTAGGAGAAAAATGCTCCTCACCTTTGCATTCCAGCTGCCCCAGCCATGAGACAAGTCCTGACTCCTCTCAGGCCCTGCATTTCAATCCCGACCATTCAGAACCACTGCATTTCTTATGACATTTTGCAGTCTTGTCGAGCTATTTGCCTTACATCCAATGGTGGTTTATTGAACTAAACATACAAGTTATACACTTGAATACCAGGTGCTTTCACAGTCAAACTTCAAGATGCATTAGAGACCATCTCAAGGACTGGAGGCTTCTTTAAGTTTCTTTAGTGTCCTCAGCCTTGTTGAATATTTCTCTTTCTCACATAGGCGAGCCAGTGACTGAAAGTAAAAAGCTGTGTATTTGTGAAGATTAAAATCTCCTTCACAAATTGAGTGTATTAAGCATCTGTGCTACTTGGCAGACCTGCGCATCAATTCCAAAATAAAATAATGTTAACAGCTCTACAAGATTTTTATCTCTCATAGCTTCCTGCAGTCTGGGTGAATCAGATGGGTGAAAAATGGAGCTAGCCTTTTAGACAGTGAGGTAAACAGCTTTTAAATCAGACAAGCATGATGCCATGCAAGACAATTTACCTTTTTTATGCCATTTTAAGCAACAAACACTCTTTTGCTCTTTGGGGAGTGCCTCTGAATCTGGACATTATGTATCTGATCATAGTTTCTGTCACACTACCATAATGCTTTGGATATTTATTTACACTCTTTTCGTATTTGTGCCATGCTAGCTCATTACCACATTATGAAGCTGAACTATGATCCCTGCAGTAGCACTGACATTTGTTACAGGGTGGAGTGTAGTAACTCGAGCTGCAAATGAACTCTGCTTCAGGAAACTTCTCTCTAACTGCTAAAATACATGGGGTTTTGGATTCTCACAATTTATTAGAAACATCATTTTTCTTTTACAGCTACATCAACACAAATTCGCCCATTTCTTGCAAGCATAAATGTAGGTCAAGCCTAATGAAAGACCTCAGATGGTGCACATATTGTACTATAGTCATATATATTGATACGTGCTCAAAGGAAAAACTGAATTTACATCTCATTGAGAACCAAGACTGTTAGTAAGATAACTAAACATAATCACGGGCAAGTGCTTAGCTTTAGGAAAATGTTTTTGGGGGTTTTGCCCATGCACGTCTGAGCGCTCAGAAAACCTTTTTGCTCTACTTGGGATTATTCTGTGGATCCTTTTTTCAGCACATTACAAAATCATTAAAATTAAAATGCTGATATTCAGTTTTTTGCAGCTTAAATTAGTCACTTCATATGTGCCTCTAAATAAGATTACTACATTCAGAAAGTCAAAGTTCATCAAGCCTTATTAGTGGGGCACTGAAAGAAGACACAAATAATTAGAAACAACTTTTTCAATAGGAAAACAGTTTTGTTTATCACTTCCCTATTTTAATGAGTAGGAAAGTGTCATGAACAAATTTGTTCTTAAAAATGGCAAACACTTAGATAAACCAAGGATTGAGACTATAGCTTGTTGATAGGGCAATAATGAAGGTATGCACTCACTACTTTGGAGAAAACTTTCTGCTGGGCAGAATCTTCCCAGCTGCTCTCGGGCAGCTTCAGTGGCAGGAGCCAGGGGAGCCATCGGGAGGAGGACAGGACCCCTCAAGGATACCAACAGTATCTGGGACCTGTGAGTCCCTGACAGCAAGTCTCCAACCCCTTACGTGACAGAAGAGAGAGGAAAAGCCAAGAAAAGTGGAGTTTTCCCTCCCCTGGTAACTTTCAAAGGATTTTTCATGAAACAATGAGCTTGACTTTCTTTTAATATCACATCACCCGTTCTTTACAAGACCAGATTTTTAAATGCCTTTAATGATGAAAATAAATGCCGGTAGGAATTGCTGAGGCCCCACTGAAGTCAATGGGGCTCTGCCGATTACACTAGTGGAGCGGCAGCCTCTTTAAGAGGAAAATGCCATGAAATCAGTAGAGCCTACTAGCTAAGAGCGCTATTGGGGAAATTACAGGAACATCTTGTCTGTGAATTATTAATAAACAATATGCAGTTGAATTATTCACCCAAACAAGTCATGTATATATTAAGACATATTTTCTGCAACAAGATTTAAATAGAATGTTTTGCAATTAAATGGAGTTTAATTAACGGGTACAATTACCTAATCGAAAGCAAGTACTTTCTTATTATTAGACAGTACCTGCAGTAGAACAATCCTGTTGTGAACATCTGCTGTATGTTGAGGAACCACAGAGCCAAATTATTTACAGAAACACTAATAATTACTGAATTTACCTACATATAGTGACTCAAATTTCAATTTAAAATGTTTTCATTCCACTGAAAAATAAAAATAGGGTACAATATGTGACGTGGGAATAGAGGTAATGGTGATTAAAGTGCTCTACAAATAAATTATTGAAAAAGCCCAGTTACTTAGAAAAGTGGTTCAGGTAAACAAAAGATATAAAAACTTACGTGCTTTGAATCATCACCATGTACTGGAAAGGAGTAGCTGAATGAATAGGGGAAACATTAATAATTATTAATAATAAAACAAATACTTTGTCTAAAAGAGTTATTAACTGCAACATATTTCCCTAGACAAATGTACTGTTGCCACTCATCTAAGATTTTCATCTTGTATTGGAACATTTATGTCTTCTGTAAATGGAAGACAATGCTCCCAGTATTTCAGTACTGTACCATAACAAACTCCACTATACTAAATTCTAGTATAAACCCACTGGACAGTCAAGTAGATTAAATTTTTTTCAAACCATGGAAACGGCTCTTGCTGTTTTATTCTTTTGCTTCATGTTTTTAATTAAAGCCACTGCTTTGCAAGGTGAGGCTGTTGAGTGCATCTGACACTGGAGATGAAATTCTCATTGCCCTTGAAACAGCCCCGTTATTGTGCTGTTACTATTGCAGTAACGAGGAGGAACCCACATCCCCACCATGCGAACTAGAATATAAATAAGCAACACAGTTTCTGATGTGAAGTATTAGTCATCTAAGGAAATACTTGTTCTACATCTAAATTAATAGTAAGAAAATGAACAAATTCAGTGTGGGTGTCTCTTAAAAAGGAAATCTCCATCAACCTCTAGAAGCTATATGCAACCCAAAGGACAGGCTCCACCATTCCCTGTTCATGAATCCGCTCCCTCTCCCATGGCCAACGTGCCTCCGAAAGGGTTTGTATGCCAGTCTTGCAATCTATGGTTGCTTGAGCTCTACATCGTGTACTTAATCTATTATATGTCTATCATTCTAGCAGTCTTCCCAAATATTTGGTGACCCTCGGTTATTTTACTGTTTGCTTAGTTTCTTGCGATATTGTACTTCCATTTTATTTTATGACTCACCATTAGATCTCTTCAGCACTTTATAGCCCTAAGGTTTACTATATATAATATAGAAAATGACCTTTCATTTCAGTAGGTATTCCCCATTCCATATACACACATCGGCTTCCAGCTGCCTTCTCTAACCTTCCTTTCTTACTGCTTGTGTGCACAACTCTATCACTCTTAATAAAATGATAATAATCTGTTTTATTGCCTTGCTTCAGCCAAAGCTTTATTTACAGCACATTTTACTTAACCTTAGGTATTCGCAATTCCTCTGGGAAAAGAAGTTTACTTAAAATGATAGCAACATGTTTTCCCATTTATTATGATGCAAGTAAAAATCAGAGTCAAAAAATATATATTTATCCTACGCTGCACAACTCAAGAATTAGAGGAAAAGAGGTGATACCTTTGCAACACAGAACATTTCCAAATCAAACTGGTAAACAAGTTGAAGTTATGATCACATCTGACAATGTGACAAGACTTAGAGAACTTCAAAACTAAGCTTTTATTCATAGTGCTGCTTTTATTCATGCTGCATAAATGGCAGGACGTGATCTCTCAGTCTCTTCCATGTAGTCATGCAGGAGCATGGGCAGCTATGCGTTTTCACCAGGATGTGATTAAATACTTAAGTATATAATGGAGCAGAACAACAGGAAAGTAGTCCAGATTCCTGTCTTCAGTTGCGGAAACTCACCCACATACAGTAAAGCAATCAGATGTAATGACACAGTCCATCCTCCACTGGGCAGGCAGCTCCTCGCAGGAGAGGGCTATGTGGGACCGGTCGCACATGCAGTGTCCTGGCGCACAGGGATCAGCGCAGTGCAGCAGGAGCTTAAACCCAAAACATGTTCACACGGAGTTGTCATTCCGCATTTATATACCTGTTTCCACAAAACGTGCAGTGACCATACCTACTGCTCAATATATGGAGAAGGAAGGCTTTCTACGAAAATTCTTAGGTCTCTGTGTGGGCAACAGGATGTCCTGGTTTCAGTTCCAGCCCAGCCGGTAACAAAGCACCATGCAGCCGCTAGCTCACCCCCCCACCCCCGCGCCTGGCTACATTGGGATGAGGAAAAAATCCAAAGGCAGGCTCGTGGGTCGAGACAAGGACTGGGAGGGATCACTCCCCACTTATGGTCACGGGCAAAAGACAGGCTCAACTTGGGGAAGAAACAAAATCAATTTAATTTACTACAAATCAAATCAAAACAAGGGTATTAGGAAGGGAAACCAAACATCAGAACACCTTCCCCACACCCCTCCCGCCTTCCCGGCTCAGCTCCATGCCCGGTTCTCTCTCCCTCCTTCCCCCGGCGGCACAGGGGAACAGGGGATGGGGGTTGAGTCAGCTCGCCACACATCGTCTCTGCTGCTCCTTTCCTCAGGGGGAAGATTCCTCACTCGTCCCCTGCTCCACCGTAGGGTCCCTCCCACGGGAGACAGTCCTTCACCAACTTCTCCAACGTGGTTCCTTTCCGCGGGCTGCAGTTCCTCACAGACTTCCCTGGCACGGGTCTTTTCCACGGCCTTCAGTTCTTCCCGAACTTCCCTGGCGCGGGTCCTTTCCACGGGCTGCTCTCCAGTCACACACTGCTTCAGCGCGGTTTTTACCATGGAGTCACGGCCATCTTCGGGAGCCTCCGCTCCACCGTTCGCCCCCATGGGCTGCAGGGGTACAACCTGCCGTCTCCCCACGGGCTGCAGGGCCATCAGCCTCCTCAGGCGCCCCTCCTCCCCCTCCTTCTTCACTGACTCCAGTATCGGCAGAGGGGTTCCTCTCACATTCCCCAATCCCCACACTGCTGGTTCCCCTTCTTAAATCTGTTTTCCCAGAGGCGCTACCACCGTCACTGACTGGGTCGGCCTGGGCCAGAGTCAGGTCCGACTTGGAGCCGGAGGAGCTTCCAGCAGCTTCTCACAGGAGCCACCTCTGCGGCCCCCTCCCCCACTACCAAAGAAAATCGCGCCACACAAACCCACAACACAGGAGCAATGAAATTCATGTATAACAATAGCAAAGTAGCTGAATAATGTGGGGTTTAGGGTCACTGTAGGCATATTTGATAATATATCTGTCTGACTATCAGTTCAAATCTTCTTCAGTCCAACCTGGGAATTCAACTTTTGAAAATTCAATCAAATGCACATATAAAAAAAAAGGACCCAAGAAATTAACTTTATGTGTGGAGACAGAAAGACATCTACCAATTACATTTACCATGTAATGTGGGAAATACATATAAATTAGGGTTTTTTTCTTTTTATCCATGCCTCTAAAAGAGTTACAGCTTTGTGGGATTAAACAAATGACAGGCTTTATTTAGAGTTTACATTGCTATAAAAGATTTTCTAACGCTATGGAGAAAATGAAGATTAGTACTGCCATGCTCTACTTTTGTTCCAGACATATTTTGAGTGCACAGGGGAGGAGGAAGCGCTCTAAGGCACCAACAGGAAGGCTTAGCCCCATTTCACACCACTTAATCACAGATTACAAATAGCAGGGGACAGGAAATCAACACTTTCCATTCCTAAACATTGTGGGGTTTGTTTCTAAGCATGTTTTTTCTTAGGAGGAAATAGCTAATTTAACATGCCTATTAAGACAAAGGGATGAGTTTTATCCTGTTTTTAACTGGGTTATATCAAACCTTGGTGGAAGGAATGTGTTTGTACATTTTTATTACAGAGCAATTAATTTAATTTACCATTTACATTCTGCTTGTTATTAAATTCACTAAGAATGAATACCTGAATTATTTAACACCTAAACAGCCATATATACAAAAGTAAAGCATCCATGAAGTTAGAGGGTTAATACCAGGGATGTGTACTTCCAGTATTCATTGAATTCTTGTAGGATTTGCTCATTTTCAAATGCAAGAGTTCGGAAGCACAACATACAGACTACATAGTGCTGCACACTCCGACGTAGAGGTCCGCAGAGCAGGTGACTTGTACTGAAAGAGGAGTTTAAACCTCCAGAGTCAGTCCCTCTAATCACCTACCACCACCTCTCAGAAAGGTGTAAAACTACTTACCACTTGTGGTAAACCTACTTTTAATCTTCTGCTAATGCTGCACATCCAGATGCATAAAAATGGAGTAATACATCATGAATAATAAATCCTACTTTTTTTATACGTATGGCGTTAGGTTTGAACACAGGCAATGAAATTTAGTTCTTTGCCTTCTGAAGCTTCTGCCACTCAGTAAAATGCATAACTTTGAAGAAAAGGTATTTGAACAACTCTGTATATAGAGAGAGGTTCAAAAGCTTTATTATAGGTCAAGGTAAGATTGCTGCCTCACAAAAGATCCATTCACCAGAAAAAGAGCATGAGAAATGGCTTGTGTGAGATGAATATATTTCTCTCATCAGACAATTAACAAAAAGATGATGACTCTTTAAAAAAAAAACAATGGTTTGACATTACTAATTTTTTTTTCAGTGTCACATAGGAGTATGGGGGAAAAGAAAAAAAAATACTTATCAAGTCAGATTACTGAAAACCTATATTGAATAAATGTTCAATTACCATTAACTAACCCATTGTACATATGAAAAAAGTCCATTGAGACTAAGAATAAACACCTGGAATATCCTCTTGTGCTATTCATTTTGCATACATGAAAAATCATCACATTTGAGGCAAACTAATGAGTTGCAGTAGCTTTGCTGTAGTGTTAAAAGTTTTAAACACTTTATGGATTTTATGGTGCCTTAATACAATATTTTTAAATGCGTGCAACACATTTAGCATTTGGAAAAGATTTTAAATGCTATTGTTTAAGTTTAGTTGAGAAGTTTTAGGAACGTGTGCAATATCTTGTGAATGCCAATAAATGAATTTTAGAGCGGAATAAATAAGGATTTTGAAAATTAGTAACTTCCTGTTTTAGAAAAGATTAATATTATAATCACTGGTTTTGCTCTTTTGGGATGTACACCTGTTTGGAATAGCCTGCCTGATTTATTTTTGAGCCATACTTCATTTATTTGCATTATCAGTAAACAAAATGCTACAGCCACATCTACTATCAGATATATTGTCCCAGAGCTACCATGTGGCAGTGGCACTTCCAAAAAAGTTCCCATCTCCTGCAAGCTCTATTGGTGTGCCGCAGTGAAAGGTTAAAAGTAGTATTAAATAATGACTCCAGAATAATCCTAACAGTCAAAACACATCATTTCTGCCTTATGAAACCATAATTTATTGCAAAACTACTCTCGTAACCAAAGTAAGCCTTTGTTTCAGGTTATTTTTTCTTGTCACAAAGACTACTCCTCTCCTGTTCCCTCTTGTAGCTTTATCTTGCTCTTGCTCAGGCAGAGTCGTGCTGAATATTTGGTTTAATGCCAAGCAGTCCAATTTCATGGCACTCTTCCTGGCATCCAACTTCTATCTGCCTGTTTTCCCAGGCAGCAACATGTCGGGTTATTAGATTACATGTGAATATATCACCGGCAGACGTCGTTTCTCCAGCGCTCAGGATATTTACCCCTTTGCTTCATATTGTTTGCTACAATCACAACCAAAAGCTCACACAATAAGAATACATCAGTGTAACTTATCCACCAGCCATTCAAAGTACCAGCTTAGCTAGCAATGCTCTAGCAGCCTTCAGCTTTGATGTTTTTCCCACTTTCAGAAGCACAGGCGCGGCAAGAAAAACTAGGGTCCATTTCTCGAACTGCCTGCAGAAGCAGTCGGTGATGACTTCTGGCCTGGGCACTGCAGACCGTCCTGTCTTTTTATTCCTCTGGATCAGAAAAAGTAAGACAACCTCCTGAGCAAATGATGGGGCATGCTATTAAATCGAGTTATCTTTATTTCTCTTATTTATTTGTTTTTTTATTTATTTCCCCAGGTTGTAAACAAACTCCCTTTAGAGCCAGAGGAAATTTTCCTATTGATTTCACAGTGAGTTTTAAAAAGTCTTAACGTAGCAATTAGACTGAATCTTCTGCTTTCCTAATATGAATTGTCTGCTTCTATTGTAGACCTTTCAGCTAATAAGCAAAAATTGCACAAGTTTTTCACGTTATAGCATTTCTGTTATACAAATATTTGTAATCTAATCCTTCAGAAATCTGGGAAAAAATGTATTTTAATCACCATAATTAGCAAATACACAAGAGCAGTTTGACATTATACTGCAAAGAAAACAGCAGCTTCACATTTTGTGGATCGAATTATAATGTTCCTTCACACTGCTATATTTTAAAATAAAGGCACAAAATATTATTTCCTGCAGAAATAAGACTACAGATAAGGAGGAAGTATTTAAAGAAACAGAAGAATGCAAACATCACATTCATTTTCATTTGAATGGGGATAATTCCTACTTGTTTAAAGAAAATTATATAAATGTCACTCCACTGAGAAATGATTTCTGATCTCTGGTATAATCTAACTATAAGTCTTAATCAAGGAGGATTATTACTGCAAATGGAATGGGCTGGGGTTTGTGACATATCCAACCTTCAATGTTTAATGCCATGTCTAAAAATATGATTACATTTGAAAGCATAAAAACTCATAAGCCACCTCTTTTGGTGTCCCCATTTTTCAACATATGCACCAACTTGAACAGACACAGTTTTGTAATCAAGACTGATACTCTTTTGCAAATGCCGTATTGATCAGCCCAGTGACGGGATGCTAAAGGACACGTTTCCAAAAACGTGTAACGCATTATATTTTAATAAACAGCGGTGGAAAAAAGCTAAACATGGGGTCACTTCAAACTAGATCCTGTGATAACTCACAGTAATGAATGGGCTTAATATCGTAATAATAGGATGAAATAACTTCAAGAATATGTTGCGGCTAAATATCTTTCTGGACAAAGGCTCAAAGTGCTGATTAAGCATTAATATTTCAAGACTTACAAAATCCAAATATTTCCTTGCTGTCACAGCAGAACATCTGCAACTTGTAAAAAACTTTTGGTGTTGTAAACTAACCTTCACCGGCAGCTTCTCTGCCTGGGCAGAGTGAGGGGCGGCCGGACACGGGAGGGCTGCAGGGCAGGTTGCCGAGCGCCCACTCCTCGCACGTGGGGATTCACGTGGGCCACGTAACCAGTGTGACTCAAACGTGGAGGTGGGCATCAAGCAGTTCTGAAATTAAAAAAATATTGAAAAGGACAAGTTCTCACCAAAATTCGTTAATTACCCTTTAAACATTTTTTTCTTCTCTACCTACGGTTTGCCTTAGCTTGTCTTTATTTTTTATTTTCTGTGTAAAACTTAATTCTCTGCTTGTTCTAGAAATGCGCCATGAAAAAGGTAATTGGCGGCTTATAAGGATTTTATAGAAAAATATTATGTAGCCAGTTTGTATGTGAAGAATTGCTCTATCTAGAACTTTGCTGTGGCCCTTAAAATCGACACGACAGATCTACAAGTACAGGCTTTTGAAAGTTACTTATCAGCTCATCAAAAAAAAGACGTATCTTCCCTATTTTAAATTGTAATAAAGTTGCATGTGGTATTTAATCATTCAGATTAAAGTATGAAAATGGGTTTTTCATAGTTTATTGCTTATGAACAATAACATTTGTTTTCAGATTTCTGTTTTTAACTGCTCAGCAACCTTAGAAAATCTGACACTATTCAGATGTAATTTTTTTTTATGTTCCATAATTACACATTAAGTTCTAATCAACCAAGAATGTTAAAGCCCAGCTGATGAATTATGACAGGAAAACCATGTAACTTTCACTAATTAAACACTGAGAAACAGACACAAGATTAAGCAATGTACCTAAAATCTAAGGAAAGCATGGAAATTGCAGGTAAAAAAATAACCTTCAGAATGAAAACCAGTCACATATAGCTCAAGGAATTTAATTGTTGTTATTTCCTTTGCTACAAAGAACAGCATGTTCACGAGCAGTTGTTCTATTCCAACATTTTTTTTTCTTTCTCTTTTACCTAGCTTGCTTCTCCTTTAGGATAGATTTTTCAGTATACATACAATAAAAATAACAAATTCCCTTATTTAATAGAGATTATAATACATATGATAAATGTGATTTAGAAATCCCTCGCTAGTATCTGCAAAATCTAGCACGAAAAACATTTGGGCTTTTAGCAATTTAAGCCAGAGGCTTATGAGTGATATAGGTCCTCAATATAACTAAGAGACCAATGCTCACAGTTGGGCCATTGTGTGCTCATGGGGAGAGAAACTGGGTGTGATGGGTTGTAGACAGGGAAAGAGAAGACACAGCAACAGCATTAAAACAACAAATAGTTGCCCTGGTCACGAGCTACTTCTTGCCTTACCTCTCAGAGCAGCTTGAACCATCCTGAAGCTCTGTGCCAAGGTGTTTTACAGTTATTTATCCCCTCTCCTCTAGCTAACCATTTACTTCAGGACAAACCAAGCCAATGCACGACCAACCTGACTGCCTGCAAAGTCTGGATGAAGGTCTCAACAGTAACTGAGGTACGGGTGAGGAAGTAACAACCGACCGCTTATTCAGTAGCTATACCATTTGATATAAGCTGATCTAAACTTTGATGAAAAACAAAAGCCTGAAATGCAGTCCATCTCATAAATATCTTCTGTACCTGCACCTCCTTCCAGCAGAAACAGCAGAATGGAGAAGCAGCTGTGAAAGCTAACTTTCCTGCTGCGGTTGCTCAGGTTGCTTTGACATGGTGCCCATGTGGCTGGCACGGTCTGGAGGAGTCAGTGGCCATGCCCAAGGCCTTGGATCTAGAGCCATTTCTAGATTTCACCACTGGGATACAAACGAGGGTGATCATATGAAATCTCTTGGGATGCTCACACCCAGCAGAGTCAGTGATCACCGTGGGTTGCAGCACCACTAAACCTCCTGAACGTAGATGCTGCGGCTTAAGGACTTGTGCGTATTTGGTTAAGGACATCATATTTTTTCCCCCTTTCCCCTCCTGAACTACATCTTTCCAAGTAGATGGAATCCCACTGGGAGGAGGAGGGGGAAGTTGGGGTCTGTCCCTGAGCTATCCCAGCACAGATACCAGGATAACTGGCCACCAGGCAATTTTGGTAGCACTAGCTGTAGAACAGATTTAGCACTGGGCTATGAAGGTAATGTTAGTGAGTCAACATATTTCCAGCTGTTACTTAATGTTCAGCTTACTTTTGCCTTCTTTTTTTCCCCCCACCTCACCTACAGCTACTTAAATACAATATGTAGAACTTACAAAGCATTGGGAGCTACCTGTTAGCAGGCACAACTGAACTGTGAGTTACACATTCTGCAGGAATTGAGATAATTCAAAACAATGACAGACAACTCAACTTTCAGCCTTTCAAGTTCACGATCAGTTTGGGAAGGGAGGCTCTTCCAGCTGACAGCTTACTTCTGTTTTTAAAACACTGAACCATCAAACTCAAATTTAACTCCAACAACAAAGTAACGAGTGGGGGTGTTGGACAGAATGCTCTGAGATGTAACTCCAAAGCAGCAGCAGCTTTGTAGATGGGATAAAATGAAATTGAGTCCACGGCTGAGTGCATAATGTTGTGCCGTGCTTCACAAAGCAAAATCACGAGCATTCTTTTTGTTGGAGCAAAAAAGAGAAGAGCGAACCTTTTTTCCTCCCAATTAAATTATTTCCAGAAAATATTTCCTTGCTGACAAAGTGCATGTCCTTCTAAAGAGAGGGAAAAAAGTGTGCCAGTAACAAATGAGAATCTGTACAGAATTTCTGAGACATAACAAATTCTCTTAACCTGGAGCAAGATGGATTTAGAATAGACAATCAGCATATTCGTAAAGAAAGAACTGGTGTACTTTTACGATAACCTTAAATGTCAACAAATCACATAGCAGAAATGTTGTATGTTAAAATAAAAAGTCTTAGTGAAAGTCTCTTTTGTGGAACTGATACTAATTGGGAGCACTTTTTCTTCCTTTTAATTATGATGTAGACTTTGGAAATGCAGCAATTGAACATTTGCGTAATCCTTATAACTCTACAGTAATTCCTGAGGAACTTTACCCCTGTTCTAGAGGGCTTTAAACTAATGCCTTCATTACAGGACTCTCCGGTTTATAGGATGGGCTCAGAGTACATAAATACCAACAAAATCAGCATCGTGTGGGAACAGACCCATTAATGTGAAAAACAAGAATCAATCCATCCATGTGACACATTAGCCTTATGCCCGCCGAAAATGAAAATGTGTGACTAAATTAAAGATTAGGTCAGGAGACTCTGAGTCCTGACAAATCCTCGAACATTAACTCTTGCTACAAATGCAGCTGTCATGCTTGACAGCCGTTTAACCAGGCAGAAATTCCCAAATAAATTGGTACCCACACTGTGTGCTGCTCAACCTCTCCGACAGCTAATGGCTGACCTTCAAAGCACGCCACAAATTACCAGGAATATTCAACAGTCTTTTTTATGACCCTGTTACTGACAGTCCTTGTCCAATAAAGATTTATGTCCTACACACAAGAAACTGTATAAAGTTGAAGTGCCTCAAGGAGTACAGCTCTTTAGCCATCAGTGATGTCCCACCTTCTGCTGATGTTCCACGAGACGTTCATCAAAAGTACAATATGGTTGAATAATTATGAAGGAGGAATTTCGTTTGTGCTAACATACCCTTTTTAATTAGAGGTCATAATCCACTTTTTGCTGTATTCATGCCTTGAATTTTTTGTCACCGATATTAATTATTTCCTTATAAAAGCAGCAGCACAAGCTTTGAAGGCAATGAGGTATAGGTTCAAAAGTGGAGTGTGGGGAAGGATCGACAAATCATCAAAAACTGAATAAACTAAACTGCAAAAATTGTGGCATCCAGTATACACCACTTGTTAGACCTTAAAATGTGTTTTTAAATTGCTTCATTATTGAAAAAAATGCTGCCTAATTAATCAGAAACGCATCAAGCTAAGACTACTAGTGAAGTCAGAGACTAATTGCCGCTGTTATTAGGAAATCAGCGTATTATTTTCTGGAGTTTATTCAGTCATTAGGTGCTCAGCCAAAGACACATCCCTTTGCTCACAATATGAAAAACAGTAACACACCACAAAAAAAGAAATTAAAAAAATGTAATATGGAGACGCAATGGACAGGGGTTCTACCTTTCGCTGTTAATAGAAATTGGAAAGAGCCCTTAGGCAGGAGAACTGGAGAGGACAGAAATGATCAGCTTTTCAGTCTTTAAGCAGAGGTAGACGTATGAACCAACAACACTGGTCATACTTCATAGTTTTCATAGATAATTTCTCTTCATGTTCACAGAGGATCCAATAAGAAGCTCTTTCATACAGCACTGCTTTCTGTGCAGTGAAATATTTGGACTAGTACTCTGCTTTGTAATTTAATGGTTAATATTATTACTCTGCTTTGTAATTTAACTGTTAGCATGGTTAATATTATTTTGATAGGGTGTTATCCCGTGTTCTCATTAAACGGGAAATTGGACGAAGGAAATTTTCCAGCTAGGATTCGGTTTTTTCCAGTATTTATATGTTCAAATGAGCAAGAAAGAAATGGAGGTCCCTTAGGATACGTTCAGCACTGTTGAATGGAGAATTATGTATGAACAACACATACAGAGTTCTTTCATAATGCTTTTGCTACACAAATCCTACACCTTATCGTTAATTATCTGAATTGCAGATGAGCCAAACATGAAACTTTGCATCATTTGTGTACAGAAAGTTCATGGAAAAGTCATTTTTCTATCCTTACCTGTCACTCGTAAGATATTTCCAATGTTGGGAAGCACTGAGCTGCCCCAGGCTGCAGTGTGGGCAGTGCAGTGTTTTACAGATTGGCCACCCAGATGATTTAATGTACTCGAGTGCAAGCAAACAAGCAGAATTCTGGTTTTGCAGATTTAAGTCTTTGAGTAATGCCTGTGGTTTGCTGAAAATCCTTTTTTATTGAAAATTGAATATGTCAGCTCAGTCATCACTTTAATTTGTTTTAAGGGATTTATTAGAGTTTGATGGTTTTTCTCTTGCTTGATTTTCATGTGTTTCCCTGATAAAATTAAAATCATTGGAGCTTCCACTAGAGAAGAACATCATCAGTGTGTCAGTAGGAGCATGATTTTAATAAAACACGTTGGAAAGTTTCTTACCAAAATATTTTTTGAACTTTGTAGGAGGCACGAAGAATTCATGGGTAGAGAGAGATGGGAAGTACTAACAACGCAGTGGAGCTGATCTTTAGCATTTTTTATTTACTCTTCTGAATTTGTCTGCTTTGCCTTAATACCATAGAAACACAGCTCTCTCCTCTGTTTCTTACGCACATACAGGTACTCATGCAAAACTTTTGTATTAACAACTTCTCTTGACAGCATTCGAGATAGTATTTTAATGCTCACTATAAGCCTGAAACATTCAGACACCTAGAATAAACCTGTCATTTATCATTCACAATGCCATCAAAAGGCAGAAGGTGAATTCAAAACAGCCTCCACCTGCACCATTCTCGGGAGACTGGGAAGCCCTTTCCAGCCACCCAGCTGTTGCAGCCACGACCCGATGCCGAACACAAACTGGGCCGGTCAAGGCGCGCAGGTGGGTCTGCGCAGGTCCGCCCCTGGGGACCACCAAGCTGGGGACACCCGCACCAGTGGAGCTGAGCATGTGCCACCGTGTGACATTTGGCTCCCTGTAGCACTCCTGAATTTTGTTCAGCTCAGTGTAAGACCCTCTGTTCCAGCTCATTTATGAGTCATTGCAATGTGTCCTTTATCTTTCAAATGCACCCACCGTCGTCATGGCACACCGTAGCCATAACGTAGATTTTCTCTACAATGCAGCTCTCGTCACCCAGCACAGCGGAGAATTAGCAAAGTCCCCTGGAATGGCACAGGGAACATCAATAACATCAATCAAGCCTAAAGGACAATAGAGAAATATTTCTTTCTGCTGACAGACCCTGAGGATTTGCATGTGGGACAATAATTAGACAAACAAGGTTCCATTAATTACCCCACTGAATTTTGGGAATCTCATAGACTGCAAATCATCCTCTCATAGGCTGGCAACTTATATAACATGCTCCCAATGTACCCTTATCATGGCCCTCGGTCCACTCCATCGTGTCCATTTTCAATAGGCGATTGGCCTCCACCAACTGCGTGTTATCAGCAGTGGCCAGCCCCAGACGGCAGTGAAAGCCCCGTGCTTATGGCAGCAACGAAACGTCATACGGGGTGCTGATGTTGCAGTTCTATAAGATCTACTCATTCCTTCCCTTGATAATCTTCATTGTCCTGAAACCCCAGAAGTATTTTTGCCATCCTTGCAGTTATCTTCCAGCTCTGCAGAGCCCTAACTCTTTCTTGAACTTGTATCAAATGAGGCTGATCCAAGAGAAGCTCTTCCAAAATTAACTGGTTGATATGATCATCTTTTGCTTCCACAGTTCGCTTTCAGTGTAACCACAGACTAGCTACTTGTGGGGCTGCTACCACTGCTTTAACCATGGTTGCTGATATCAAGGCACAGCATGGGAGGAAAGGGTTCACACTATGGATCACAAGGCAGTGACAAACGCATCAGGAAAACATCCCAAAGAGGCCAGGGCTCAGGAAATGCAGTTCCAGATTTGCACATATCCTACCAGAGCAATACGTATGGCAGGAGTGGCACAGGATAGACATACAGACAATGAAGAGTACTTAAAGGGGGGAAGTCCCTGCAAAGCAGGAGCAATAATAATTCACAGTGGACACACTGGCTTCATGGCCACAATTGCACCATGTCAGGTAAAGTGTATTCCAGCTCAAAACAAACTCACCTCCCTTGCCTTCCCACAAGTCAGACTTCATCCTGACCAGAAATAATCCCTCAATATATTTTTCATTGAGACGCAAAACTCATTAAGTTTGATCCTTATAGGTACAAAAAGTGCTTTGAAATATAATTTTCAAAAATCTAAATGGATAACAGCTAAAAATATACATAAATTAAAGGTATTATAATAATAATAAAAAAAATAAAAGCTTAAAATCTTATTTCATGAAGCTTGAAATAAAATCTACCCTATTTATATATGTTTCAGAGTGTTATACTTTCCTTTGGTACTCAACTGTAATAAGATATAACTTCATGCACTCTCTAGGTATTAAGGGAAATATAATATGTACCTGCATAGGAATTCCACTTTGATTTAGAAAATTGTCTGCCTCCCACAAATTATGTTATGCCAGCAGAAACGTTTAAAAATAAATTTAAAATATCCTGCTAGGCAGTTAAAATTACTTTAAATGAACATTTGGGATAAGCCGTATGATAGACGTATGAAAACACCAAGAGTGAGCCACGTCCAACATGGAAATGAAACACTATAACCAAAATGCAAATGCTCTCAGGTCTGCATTCCTGAGCTGCCCCATGAAGATCCAGCCTAAACTAATATCCAGCAAGACAACAAAAAAACCCAAATGCTAAGAAATACAAAGTAATGCATACAGGAGAGGAAAGTCTGAACTACCCAGATTCCTTAGGAGTTTCAACGTTAATTGCAGCAACTTGGGAAAATGACGGGCATCATTTTCAGCAGCTAAAAGCAGACCTTTCTTCGACATGGAGCGTCAGCTGAAACAGCAAAAAAAGCATTAGGATGCCTAAGTGGGGTGAAGAATAATATAGAAAAGATTATAATGTCATTATATAAAGCCCCGATTCACTCTTGCCATCTGAAACACCGTGCTCCGTACCTGTCATTGTCTCAGAAAGCATCCTACTGGACTAAATGGCTTTCAGAAAGAGGCAATAAGAATCACTATTTACATGGAAAAGTTTTCCAGTGAAATAAAACTGTTTACCTTAGAGAGGAGACAAATGCAAGAAGACATAATTAAAATATACAGATTTACTCACAACAGAGAGACGGTGGAATCCTGTTCCGTAAGTCTCATGATGTGAGAATTTGGGGGCAGTGCGTGAAGTTGAAAGGTTACAAACCAGGAAAAGTTTTTCTTCTTATACAAGACTTAATTAGGCAGTTGAAATCCTCACAACAACGAAAACACTGAGGCCGAGAACTTAGTCAGACGGTAAGAAAAACTGTGTATTTTTTTACAGATAATGAGGGCAGCCAAAGATACAATATTAATTTAGAAAAAAGGAAGTCAGATATTAGAATTAACTAAGTTCTAACCAGTTAGGATCAGATATTTTCTAGGGTACAACGTATTTTGTCTTGCTGAATACCTGGAATTGCTTGAAAGGAATTTAGTTGCTTTCTTCGTGTCAAGTCAGATGGAGGGGAGAGTCTGAAACCAAACACTGGGTGCGCTGAAGCTCAAATCAATCCTCTCTGCCAACACCTACATTTAAACAGGTCTTCACTTCTGTTTGGCGATTTGGAAGCTTCCAGTTATATTTCAGATTCAACGTTTAGTTTCTGAGGAAGTCTGTATGCATCAGAAATACATATCTACTCCTCTGTGGTTACCCCAAGGTGAGTTGTGAGAATTAACGCCAGTGGCAGCAGTAGCTGTAGGAGGGACAATATTTAGTGCAAAACATCCATAGAGCAACACTGGGAACACAGCTCTCAGAATTTAAACTCCCAAAACTTAAACCAGGGATCCTGGAAAGGAAGAAAGTGAGAGCAGGGTCAACAATTCTAAAGAGCAAAATGACCCAGAGAGGCAGAGAGAGCGGCCTCCACCCCAAGGGCTGAGGTGGACAGGGGAATAGGAACAGTCATTGGGACAACAGAATTTTAAAAGATCTTTACGCTCCTTTGGTTATACAATGGACACTACAGGTTTTGGCCTATTTCTCTTTCCAAAGGGGATTTAACTGATCTTCAACCTATCCCAAACATTGATGGAAAAAAATAACTCGCTAGGCTGGCTCTAAGCTGGATCTAAAGGCTATCAGCAGCACCCGCATCTCTCCACCCCAGGAGCTATCAGCAAGATCCCATAACACGCTTACATCTTTAACTCTTCCTCTCTTTCCAGTTCATTCATTCTTCTGTGCATCTTTGCAATCTTCATGTTATCTGTGCTGTGGCTAGCCTCCGCCTCTACACTGGGAGTTCAGGTGTCATGGTCTCATTCAAGAGAGAGGAAAGGTGCTAATTTCTATAGCTACAATTCTGTCAATTTTTTAACAGTTTGCAAGTATTTAATATTTTAAAATACATTCCTAACTACAAATAAGGCAAGCAACCAGATGAATAATATATCTGATATAAATGTCGATCACTTGGTGGTAAGGAAAAAAATACGAAATATTTTCTCTGTTCCTACTTGGATCAATGTGAAGGATTGATTAATTTTTACAGTAAGGACTGAGATTTCTCTCATTGGTTATTGATGTGGTAGCTGCAATGTTTCAAGTGAACAGTCTGGGCTTCCAATTTGCATGAAAAAATTTTTTTTTTTTTTTTTTTTTTAACCATCTCACGATACTGCATATTTTTAATTCCATTTCTGACTGGATATGAAAATTAGCAAGTTGTCTTGTTTTGAGCTTGCTTGGTGGATGAAAAGATGCGTACTCTTCTCCCAACACAGCCAAATTCAAATGGGCACTCTGGGGTTTCGCCAGATGACAACGAACTTCACGTTGTGTTTAACAGAGCTCTCCAACTGATTACTAAGCAATCTACAAAAGGTAAAGTTATGTAGCTGGAACTGACCTAAATAGTGAAGACAATACCATCAGTGTTAATAAATTCTTCAGACAACGGTGTAATACGTCAAGGCTCGCATTTCAGTGATGATGTACATTTCCAATCCAGCGTACAAAGTGATAGAGCCACAATAAATAATTTGTAGCTGTTTTTCCTGTTTGTGCCCTGCACAGAGTAATTGCTTGAATAGCAGTTAAAGGGTGAACGTATTTTATTCTAATTTAGCTTATTATACAAGACTACTGCCAAAACTGTAGTTTCTCTATTCCCTTTGTTTTCAGTCCTAAAGAGTAAGATGCAATAGCAGCTCTGGAGATATGGTGGGTTGACCCTGGCTGGACACCAGGTGCCCACCAAAGCAGCTCTATCACTCCCCTCCTCAGCTGGACAGGGGAGAGAAAATATAACAAAAGGCCCATGGGTCGAGATAAGGACAGGGAGAGATCACTCGACCAGTTACCATCATGGGCCAAACAGGCTCAACTTGGGGAAAAATCAACTTCATTTTTTTACCAATCAAACCAGACTAGGGTAATGACAAATAAAACCAAATCTTAAAACACCTTCCCCCCAACCATCCCTCCTTCCCGGGCACAGCTTCACTCCTGATTTTCTCTACCTCCTCCCCCCCAGCAGCGCAGGGGGACGGGGAATGGGGGTCGGGGTTGGTTAATCACACCTTGTCTCTGCCTCTCCTTCCTCCTCCTCAGGGACAGGACTCCTCACGCTCATCCCCTGCTCCAGCGTGGGGTCCCTCCCATGAGAGACAGTCCTCCACGAACTTCTCCAACGTGGGTCCTTCCCACAGGCTGCAGTTCTTCACGAACTGCTCCAGCGTGTGTCCCTCACGGGATCCCAGCCTCCTTAGGGTACATCCTCCTGCTGCGGCATGGGGTCTTCCCTGGGCTGCAGGTGGATATCTGCTCCACCGTGGACCTCCCTGGGCTGCAGGGGGACAGCCTGCCTCACCATGGTCTTCCTCGCGGGCTGCAGGGGAATCTCTGCTCCGGCGCCTGGAGCACCTCCTCCCCCTCCTTCTTCCCTGACCTGGGGGTCTGCAGGGCTGTTGCTCTCCCATGTTCTCACTCCTCTCTCCAGCTGCAGTTGCTCAGGTTCTTTATTCCCTCTCTTATGTTCTCCCAGAGGCGCTACCCCATCACTGATGGGCTCGGCCTTGGCCAGCGGCGGGTCCGTCTTGGAGCCGAATGGCATTGGCTCTGTCAGACATGGGGGAAGCTTCCAGCAGCTTCTCACGGAAGCCACCCCTGTAGCCCCCACCACTACCAAAACCTTGCCACGCAAACCCAATGCAGGAGATGACAAACACATAGATCAAAGTTTCTGGATTCCCATCTAGGACAGACAAAATCTGATAAGCAATGTACTGCTAGGATTTGGGAGACAGAGAAATTCTTAAATTTCAGAGGTGAAATAACTTACAGAAAGCTTGCCTTTATTTTACACATTCAGGATTTTTCTAGGTCCTTTGTCCTGTCCACTCGACCGGTACTGTACAATGGAAATAATTCAGAAGCCTATCTAACATGGTATCATTAAAAAAAAAACGTAGAAAGACGACAGTTCATGCTTTTCTTTTCCTATTAAGGAATACTTCTCCTGTGAAGCACTTTTCTCTTTTTCTAGACAGAAAGGTAGCTATTCATCCCAGCCTGTAAAACATATTTCCATAGGTGGGACCTCTATCACAGCAACAGTGTATTCCTAATGCTCTCAACCTCCCTAATACTCTCATTCAACAACGTATTCCTAATGCTTTTTAAGAAAGAATAAACCGCTGTGAAGGTATCTCACACACCAATTTTCAATACAAAAAAAAAAAAAAAAAGGGAGGGGGATTTAATATTAATCATTATTAATATGATCTTTCCATTATCCTAAATTAAGACTTATCCTAGCTAATCTAACAGAGGGTTAAATTAAAGCTGCTTGAGTTGACTGGGGAGCTGCTGCAGTCTCACCTCGGCAGATCTCTAACCCACCTTTCGCAGCTCTCCGGGGGAATGCCTCCATTAACACAGTGATTAATGCCACCTAGGCAGCATCCTCTCGCCTTGATCATGCTGGTACAGTGGCAGCAATATGACTAAAGAATATTTCATAAGAGTAGAGCCTTGTTATTCTAGCTGTCAAGAAGCTACTTTGAGGGCACACTGACCACTTAAAAGTCATTAATAGAATAAGCGACTTCCATAATAACTAATTAGCATCCTTTGCACAACTCTGTTCCTAATTTAAGTTGTCAAATGCCCGTTTTCATTTTGTGCGATTACATACCTACTTATGTGTTACGTAAAATTAAATCAATGGCTTTATGGTTTAAACACTGTTGATGCTGCTACTGCATCATGAATACGAAAGCTGGGATTTATGAGGTACAGCAGGGTTTGGAGCTGGGAGCTCAGAGCAACGGTGCAAAATAACTTTGGCGTTATACCTCACCACTAATACTCTCCATAGGGAGACAGACGTATTTGGTCTGAGATTTTTAAAAAGTCGTCTTTCTCAGCAGCTTTTACATAGTATTTTTTCCCAGAAAGATTGGCAGAAAAAAAGACATATTTCTCAGGCATGTCAATACATACCTGTCATTCTTATCTTACCATTTTTACTATGCTGCTCTTACATGAACCTTAATTTGATTCTATCACTCTAATAAACAGCATTATTAATTGCATAGTTCCTTATGTTAGTCTGATAAATTAAGCTGTGTCTCATAAGTATAATAATTTTTAGAAATCAATATTCTAATTGTTTACAGACAAGAACCTCAGAACTGGCTTGGTTCTCTCAATAAATGCTGTATTTCTAATTATTTCTAATAAACTGCACTCTCGACTTCCCTGAAACACATTACCCATGCTGCCGTCTAAACATATGTAAAATATTAATCTAAATATCCAAATACATACATCTCAGCCTCCTAGAAATTAGTTGGACACTTCTGCAGGCATCTGTAAAACCTGTCAGCAGAGCTCACAATATGTATACATGAGCATTAGCACTAAACTTCAAAACGTGTGTGACTTATTTGACTTTCACCAGGAAGGCTGAGTTCAAAAAAGGCTTGGGCGACAAAGAATAGCTCCTGGGTCAGCTTTGTACTTGATGCAATCCAGACTCGTGTGAAATTCCACTCCACTCAGCTCTAGAAAAGTTGTGTCTCGGAGAACACGGTCCTCACTTCTGAGCTCTTTCTGTACAAATTAGTATGGATCTGCATCGAAATACGACAGGCAGCCTATCTTTTGTGTGTCCTTCCACATGGGAAGTTAAGCACGGTTTCCCGGAATATAATTTATGGGATATAGCCTTCTATGAGATATGCAAATCTGAAGATGAAAGAGCAAATGTAATTTCATTTTCCATTCCTTTTTAAACATTACCAAAACCTGAAGCAAAAATCCTGCAAGAACTCCTACAATAGAAAATATCATGAGTCTGGATGTTACGACCTTTGTCAGAAAACTGAACCAGGGGAGGAAGTAGTGTATCAGAAAAAGGCACTGCCTTCAGAGGATGAAAAATGGAAAGTCACTGTAATGTTCAGCCCTGAGCAAATACTGTATTCTTCAGTTTGGTGCATAAACGATAAATTCCTCACATTAAAAAAAACAAAAAACGTTTAGGATCAAACCAAAATAGAACTGAAAAGGAAAAAGGACCCCAACCATTGCATTTTGAAAATGTTTCCTTGGAATCACTAATGATGGTTCAGTCCCTGATCTGGTTCCCATTTCTTGGCATGACACTTTTGCCCCTGACCAGCAAGAGGAACAGGAGCAAGCTGCACTAGAAATAAATGGTTTAAAGTTTTTATTGTAGATTAACTACACTGCACATAGACACATAAGAAGGAATTAGCACTCAAAAAAAAAACCAAAACAAAACCAAAAACCAACAAAAAGACCTCCCCATTGGTAAGCAGCCACGACGAACTGTAGAGCTGAGCTACAGGAGAGCTGCTGGGGCACGGTGGTGGGGACCGAAGGGAGGTTTCACCATCCCTGCTCTCAGGGCTGAATAACCATTTCCATCCCAGCTGTTACTTTGCACGCTCTCTGGGCATGAGGATTAAAGGAGCGTGGCAGTGCTCCAGATAAACTTTCTGGGAAAATTGACGGCTCCTTTCATCAATATTTGATTCTCCCCCACCCTCAAATTTTAGCTTGGACTCAGTTCTGCTAATTTTGCTATATACACTCACAGGCCTTGATTTAAGCAGCGCGTGCCACATGTACAGATGCCAAAAAAAGAAGAAAATCCTTTTCAATCCTCAAATGACAAAAACCAGTGGTGCAGGAGAGCACTTAACACCAGCAGTTGGGTTTTTGGCTCTAGTTCCTCAAAGGGGATCCAAAATGCAAACACGAATTTGGAACAAAATTCTGAAATTCAGGCACCGACCTCATGAACACCGAGAGACACAAAGACGACTTCAACTACCACCAAAGACTTTTTTTTGTTTTCTTGCTATCATTCCCCCAAAATTAAAGCTATTCTTTCAACAAAATGTCAGTTGTAAACACTAAATCTATTGCATGAGTGATGGTTCATTCATCGTAGAGATTGCTCAAGAACAGCACAAAATGACCCTTGCGATGCTGGCAAAGTCAGTGTCAGCTTGAATTACAAGTTACATTAATCTAACTTACACAAGTTATATCCCTTAAAAGCTGATGCAACTTGTGCACTAAATTATTTGGCAAGGTTCCTCTTTGCGAATCAGACTGGTTGATTTGATGCCTTTTTTGCCCATTCTGCCATTTTCTCCCATGGTTCAACCTTCTCTCCCAGCTTGTGTTTCAGGAAGCAGTAGTGACCAGGAGGAATCTCATCCTGCTTTTCCTGCCAGATCAACATCCTGTGAAAGTTCTCCATGCCTTTTGCTTGGCTGGAGAAAGCAGGGCGAGGGCTCCAGAGAGGCTGAAAGAAAATATCTAGAATAATACTGGGTGGGTTAAATGATCAAGTAACCAATCTAACACTCTGTGTGCAATCATTTCTTCTAAAATCCAATCCCATTTTCTGGGGAAAAAAAAAAAAAAAAGCCACACATTAAACTACCACTTAGATCTGTTCCGATATGTATTTAACTACAAGAGGGCAGGAGTTTTAGCAGAGCATCTCAACATTAACTTGGCCTAAATACCTATAATATTGGCATTTTACTCAGCAATTAACATAATTTACACTACAGAGCTTATTTTCTTCCCCAAATCAATTCCTCTGCTCTGTATATATTCCTGAGGAAAAAAGATAAAATCTATTTCCAAAGACTTTTATAAGAGCAAAATCATTTAGTTACTGGATCGGCTTAGCTGCCGTGCTGTGAGGACAAATCTTAGAGACAGATAACGTACTCATGTCTTCACAGTTTCTTTCTTTAAGCACTATTCTTCACAGGCCCTTATTTTACGGTAAAAAGAGCATTTAATTCAACTACTTGGAATCACTACCTCTAAGTACGCAATTTTTCTTTTAAGAAAAAATGATATGCAAAACTTATAACTATATAGTGGGCAAAATAGGAAGCTATGGAAAGGTAACATGTTCTATAACCCACACACAAAGACAAAAAAAAAAAAAGCGTAATCTACTGGAAACTTCACCCCCACCTCATGGGTCTGTAAACCTCAATCACTCTGCTCAGGCTTCTGCGTTCCAAACTGCGGCATCGCAGCCTCTCGTTTCCCCGCTTAATCCTGCTGCTCAACTCCCTGATCATTTTACTTACCTTCTGTGGTAACTTCTCTGACTTCACCATGTCCTTCCCAAGATCCAGGAATCAAAACAGCACAGCCTGCTCAAGCTGTGGGCACAGCTAGGGTTTATATAATGACAAATGACATTCTCTGCCTTGTTCTCACTGACTTTTTCTGGTTTAGTTTCATGTAAAGGTCAAGTTTTATGTAATATACCTAGGACATACTAGAATTTTGTAGCAGATTACCATTTTCTATAAGAGTTTGCTTCTTACGCCCCTCCAAAATGAATCTACAGATCTACTACAAAATAACATGCCATTTAGCCTGAAAAGACAGTGACAGCAGCTGTAGATTTACCTGTTCAGTTATAATCTTCTTCTACTGCAGGAACGTTAACAAGGAGAAGATACCGCATAAGCAGAGAAATGACTGGAGGTGTGCCAGCGGTGTCCATCTCCATCTAATGATCGACAGGGCCCTTACTCCTCGATTAGCAGTTGCAAAAACTGCAAGGTAAGGCTGTTTCCTTCCTGAGCAGACTCCCCAGAGCTTCTGAGTTTCCATGAAGGTCTCAGAAGGGACTAAAGGCAATTGGCCAACACTTGCTCCAGAGGCAGCCAGGCACCAAGGAGAGCCAGCGGCAGGACTTGGACACGGCCAAGGTTACTTGTGGCAATCATTGCTTTCCAACCAGGAGTGGGCAGGGGTAGCTGAAGTAGCTCTCTTAGCTATGCTCTATTTAACAGAACAGACATACTCCCGTTGCAATGTGTTTCTCCTCCTTGTAAAAGATCCTCTCTACTCCTCCTTCCCCCTGGGAGGTGGAGGTGCTTTTTGCACACCAGAGCCCAGCCCATACTCAGAAAGCACCCTTGCTAACGTGGCTATCCAAAATTACCCTTTCAGTGGAAATCAGCCTTTTGCTTGGAATTTTAGTTTTTTAGAATTTAATCAGAATTATTTTAAAGTGTACTCGTATATACAGAAATTAAAAAAAAATCTAATTACAATCCCTTCTCTAACCTTCACTTCTGCTTGTATTTTTACAAAACAACGAACCCCAGCCTCAGTCTAATGTCATGAAGAGGAAGACAGAATCAGTATGTTTAATATAATTTCATTTTTAATTACAAAAAAATGAAATCCGAGTCACAATTACACAGCCAGTAAAGAACTTCTCTGTTCTGCAATATAGCTCAGCAAATTCACTGTGTCTTACCTAAACAGTTTCAGTTCTTACCTAAACGATATTTGGAATAAGGTTAAGCATAAACATTAACCTGAATTCCTGACTTGTAAATATCTTGTAACCACCTATTACAAGACCCTGCCATAATTTTTTTCTTATGAGCTTCACTTTTATTCCATGTTGATGGCCTTTGCGGTTTGGGGTAAATATTAAGTGTGTTAGGGGTTAATATTCAGGCTATAGGGATAACGCTCATGGGTATTAAAGCAGCACAGAGTACACTCTCAGTGCCCTGTCATGCCCCCTAAGTGTTTTGCCCAACTTTTTCTTATGACTGCCCAGTCTGAGTATCTGAGCTAAAGCCAGTGGTCATCCCCCATCCTTCAGCACACCAGAAGGGCTTATAGCATCTGTTACAGGTTTTCTTCGGGGTGGGGGGGAAGAGTCATTAAAACTGTGACAGAGTATCTTCTACAAATAACAGAACATTTTTTCCAAGGTTCATTTGACTTAGATTTAAACCAACCAAAAATCCAATGTACAGACCTTTTTTTTTTTTTTGCCTCAAAGCAGACATGCAACAGTTGGCATTTTTTATTATCTCAGGGACCAAGTTACTCCTGGCTTGTTCTCACCTACCTCCAAGCCTTCTGTAGCCCGCTGCCAAGTGGGCCAGTATCTTTTGCTACCTCAGTTTTGGCAAAAACCTTGGCACAAGAAAACCCAAGACCTTTCTGTAACTATAAGCCAGACCACCTACTAAAGACAAGTTCCTTACTCAGGTCGTTGATTTTGCCTTTCCTGCATTTCTCTCTGATATAACGGTCTTTATGAGCCAACTTTACAGCAAATAATCTTTCAAAAGCAACACATAGGGCATGCATAGGTTTCAGTCTAAAGTAATATACGTTCTCATGTTCTGCACTCCTATCTGCATTGCAGGTGGCAAAGTTAGAAAGAGCTGCTGAAACACTAATCATCTTGGGTGCAGATGGAAAGGCTTCCGATGGTGGGTAAAGAAGGGGGAATAGGAGGGAGAGGAAGAAAGTAAATCAGGCACATGCTTTTACCTCAATACATCAGAGCAGGTATGCAGCGAGAAGCAATCTGCACATCCCTGCAGGGTTAATAAAGCTCCTTTCTTGGACACTGTAATGACAGCCTGTTCTCAAAGCAGACCAGTTCCCAATCAATAAACAAAAGAAGATGCAAAAATTTTAGCTACACGGTGTGTAGCTGGTTTAAAAGAGGAGCCCCAAATTAATTAATACATCATGTTTTGGTCTAGTGCATGGCTGCATTTGGTTCAAGGAAAAAAATTATTATTTTCCATCCTATGATCACTTTGTAATCTTTAATGAGCAACTACAATTTAAAAGCACCTAGTTCAACAAGTTTACAATGATTGACTGTATCTGCATCACAGAGATAGCACACCTTCACCAAGGCAGAATAAGGGTGATTGCCCATCACTCCACGGCACATTTGTAAGAAGGAAATAGAGCATGCAACTAATCCTCCAGAGTGCTGGTATTTTATTTGAGGAGATTTACTCCATGGTCTGTTTCGCCCATCCAAGAGGCAGTTATTTTAATTCAAGAGATTTGTGTCCAATACTTTTTCTCCCTATTAAGATTCAGTGCCTTTAATTTGGAAAAACATTTTTCTATTTTCTGTTTGTCTTATGCAAAATCAGGACAGCTGAAATACAAGTTTGTTCTACAAGGTGGCACCTAGGAATAAGTTTTTGGCGTTAAATTTAAAACGATGCATATAGTAGCCTCAGAGTCCTCTGAAGGCAGAGTCAGAGGGTTCACAACAGCCCAGAACAGATCTGTCTTCTTGTCACTAACTGTATTTTATCATTTAAAAGTAACAAAATGAGAGCTCAGCATCGTGAGTCAACACTGCATGTAATATTAACATCATGTCCATTATGGGCCTGAGGCAAGACCCATTAAAATCGGTGGAAGAAATTCCATTGACTTTAATAGGCTTTGCGTTAGACTCTACCTCAGAAATTTACAGGGGAAATCTGGGCCCCAAACTAGGATTGTTCCTACTGCAGTTAATGGGCAAACAAAATACTCCAGTTGCCTGCTTACTTGTTTACTGAAGAGCGGTTTGGGTGAATGACACCTCTGATCCATTATTTACCCTGTGTGATGTTTTATATTAAGGCACACAGATCAATAGCAAAACAAGAAAACTGGGAGAATTTCTGAGTATGACTTAAAAGCATTAGTTTTATTCTTAAAAGAATAGATCATATTCCCTAACCTTCCTCCTCCGTGTTTTTGAAGATATAAAACCAGTATTACCTTTAATGCTTTAGGTTAGCTTAGATTTGGAGGAGGGTTTTTTTCTTGCTTTTATTTTAGCAATTCCATTAAATGGTGGACTGTACCCAGGAGATCACAGCTAATTATGTACAACTACTGCTACAAAGGCTTTATTTCCTCATCAGCTTAATTCGTTGAACGAGAGCAGAATTTGTTCTTTGTTTGAATTTTTTGGGGACATATTGCAGGGAGCCAGATCTTCAACCTGAGAATTAACTCCCAGTCACTGTCAGAGATAAAATATGTTATTATGCTAGTATTGCATATGAGTATCTACGACTGATTTAAATGATGCCTTGCATAGACTACTTAAAACATATTTCAATCCCTATTTACAGTGCGTAATCAGATGTCTAGCACAACCCTTCCTGCATAGACATTCACGTGTTTTCTGGTGCCTCTGTGGCTATTCAGAGAATATAAACACCATCCAAAATGCTCTGTATCAGTAAAGCTACAGCTGAGGGATATTAATTTTCTATTCAGTACACAGTACATAAGAATATATGTAAAGCTTTCTTCTTCAGAGACCATTTCCCACTCTATCTTGTAGTCTAAAGTGTACCATGACACTCAAGTGACACTTGAGAAAGCAGAGTGGGTTAAGCTAAAGCCAAAACTTCCCAACATGTGAGTCCTTGTAGCCAACGGCACTCAGCTCTCTAAATATGGTAGTTCATCTCTTGAGTCTGTCTGGTCTAACAAGATTCTTACTTGTATCTAGAAATATAGATGTCTAAGCCCTGATGCCAGCCCCAGATTCGCTCATCTGATCTTCTGTCGCCCTTCATCCAAACTGGCATGAAAACATTTTTATCTGCTGAGCAATTGTTCGCTGTTCTCTCAACCTCATATAGATCAGGTACCAGACAGATGGCACGTTGACACACTAAGTCTAACCGTGATTTCTGTTTATCACGTACCTGCAGAAAGCCCTTAACTGCTCTTAATCAATTTCTTTCCTTTCCCTTCTCAGCATGGATCCTTGCTTCTGGATTCCTCCCTTTGTCAGAGGTTGGCTTGGCTCAGGTGGGCAGCACGGCTGGGAGCTGGTGGGACAGGCCAGGCCAGGCATGGACCAACACACAGCTCATGGTGGGCTGGACCATCAGCTGTAGTGACAAGCTGTCCCATTGTCCAGCTCCTAAGGAATCACGTCACTTATGAGCTTGGATTTATCATGGAGAGTCTTGGCGTTAACATTTTCTATTTAAATCAGCAATGTAGAGTTTTCCAGCATACTTGTTTGGTGATGGTTACTGTTAAACAGCAACACACAGCTTCCTTGGGAGGACTGATGGTCCCAAAGCTTAATTTCAGCATCCTGTATTTTATCAAAGAGTATAAAAGGGTAAAGAAGTCCCTGCTATACATGGCTATACAGGACTTGACATCAGCCTGCACTAAGAATTCTTGATGTGGTCCTACTCACAAGATACCTTTATTCCACTCAAAAAATGGCTCCAATAGTCCCAGAAAAACCTAGAAAGGTCCTAAAACCTTCAGAACAGGAAGAACACAACCTGCTGCTTATGCCTCGCCCTCGCTTCAAGCAGCAGAAGCCACCTCTGCCTTCCTGCCCCAGCAGTTTGCCAGGTTTATGGCTACAGCTTGTTAAAGTCGAATAGCAGACAGTGTAGCAGCCTTTATAAAGGGATAGCAACGTGACATTTCAAATAATGAGAGCAGCCTCACCGACACTGACTTTCTGCCTCAGCTTTTACTATTCAGTTGCTAGAAAGGAAAATGGGGAACATCCTTGGAGACACTTCTATCAGTAACCACATGTGCAGGACTTGGACTTGGCTCAAATAGTAAGCTAAGATACTAATATACTAAACTAAAAAGCAGTAGCTCCTCCTGAAGGTTCATGCTATCCTCATCAAGGACATTTTTCTACCTCACCCTGGATACAAACATATGTTTCTCTACTTCTATTGCACTTTGCAATGTTCTAAATGGCAAACTACATTATTAAAAAATTTAAAAAGAAAAGCCTAACTTCCTTTATAATTTGAGATTCTGTTTTCATATAGTAGGAACAGATGTGTAAATGTTTGTTTACTCTGTTTTTGATAGTAGGCATTTGCTAGCAGATGCATGAAATTAATTTCTGCCCTAGTATTAAAAATCATTTCCTTGATTTAAATGTCTCTGATAAAGAAACAGTATCATAAAGTAGTTTAGCTGATGAAGCAGCACAAATAGAAACAATACTTGCTATTTTAGGATTGCTATTTCTATTTGCTTAGATTGCATAGTGTGTCTTTCAAGAAAACAAATAATTATTTGTAAAGTCTTCCATCCAAACATTTTCCTTTGAATGTGTTTCCAAGAGCGACATAGGAGAATATTCATTTTTAACTGTAAGAAAAATAATTTTAGCATCAGGCTATGATTTCTGTAGGTTTCACACAGTCGAAAGAAAACATAGGATTTCATTCTTTTTTTCCCCCCGCTTATCAACTTATGGGGAGTACTGTGCAGTTGCAGAAAAACATTATGATATTACTAGTGTACTTTTATTTTGGCCTTAAGAGTGTCCCCACAAGAAGCCTTTGTGGAAGACAGAAAGCAAGTAAGGGGACTTGTTACAGAAGCAATGCTCCTCTTGGGCTCCTTATTGGTTTGTGGCATTTTCATGTTTAGAGCAGGCTTTCAGAGAATTTTTGATGTACCCAGCTATGCAGGCCCATGTAGAAGAGAAGACACAGCAATTCGGACCCTGCCTATACTTCAGGGATTCCCAAATACTTGAACCTACAGCTTCTGTGTTTCTTAATAGAGCTCTAACTGCTAGCATGGATTTACCTGATATAAATCCATTCTTTTTAACCAGAACTGCCTCGATAAGAGAAACCGGAAAAAAAAAAAGTGGATTTGCATTCTCATACATGATCCACACATCCAGCCTGTAGACTGTCCCTGGACACAGGCAGGTAGAGCCTGAGCCTTTGTGCAGCCTCTGGCCCGGTAAGCTCCCACGGTAGCTATTCACGGAGCAGGAAGGGAACACCAGGCTGAAAACTTATTTCATGGCTTAAGCATGGACTAGGATAGGCATCAAAAAATCTCCTGGAATTTCTACAACAAGGGAATGTAAATTTGATCCATTTTATTATTACAAGTCTGAAATGATTTTGCTTTTATAAATAAATAAATTTTTTAAAAATGGTCTGTTTTCTGCAACAAACCTGTAACCCTCAGGAAGGCATTATTTCCTAAGTGGCTTGAACAAGTACGAATTGCAGAACTGGAGCAAACACAGTGTAATTGATAAAATGATAGCCTAAATTGCACTGGTGAATTTGTTACTTCGTATTTATTTTTGCAAGGTCTATACACCTATATTTGGGCAGATGCATCCTATTCCTATTACAGCTGCATTTCACTTTCGCATAAAATTTATAGCTAATTTATTTGCTTAATTTCAGATGACAAAGTAACATTAAACCATCAGTTCCGTCAGTCACCATCTGTGAAAGTGTAACCCATAAATCCATCAATTATAACTAATCTGCCACAGAACTTAATGAAGTTGATGTATGACTTTGCATCACTTAGGAACTGTATCTACTGAATAGGAACATCATCAAGTGCAACCGGTTTAATACAGACTGATGCTCCTTTTCACAGTCTCTCAGTGCTTCACCATGCCCTGGACTGCCTACAGTGACAGAGTGTTTACCTAGAAAAAAAAAAAAAAAAAGAAAAATGGAAGTATAACTTGTTTCTTTCCTGTATTACGCAGCCCTTCCAAGCCATAATGCTTTGTTAGATTCCAGTTTAGTACTAGCATCACTGCAGGGTTATATAAATACGATAATAAAAGAACAGACACACAGAGCTCGTTTTATGAAAAGATCCCGTAGCACTTTACAAACATTAATTAATTAAGCTTCACAACACACCAGTCCCCACTTGAAGACTATTTATCTGTGTACTACTAGTCCCCGCTCAGGCGCTAGTGGGTTTGTCACAGCATCACTGGGGATACTGCCCCATGGCAGCACAGCGGATAAATAAATAAATATTCCTCTGAAAATACCGGCACAGTTTTATGCTGACAGTATCACTCTTCCAGACAAATGACCTGGGAGGGCAGCAGCTCTGCAAACCCAGGCTACTATTGAGCACATACCTCTATATGTCTTAGCAGCAGCAGTCGCCTGCGATGCCCCACGATCTCAAGCCTACGACCACATTTTAAAAGTGCCCTCAATTAGCGATCAGATTTACAGCTCCTGTGAAGCACAAGGAAGGGGATGAAACAGCAACCGACACCTCCAGAGGAGCGTGGCATGGAGGAAAAGTACTGCCGCCCTGCTCAGGTCCACCCTGCAATCTCAGGTGGTCTCTTAGGGTGCTTTGCAGAGAAACAACAAACTTGTGAGCATGGCCCTTGCCAAAGTGGAGCCCCTGCAGCTCCTGGGGGGTCTCGGAGGGCTGGCCACGCTCAGCGCCCCTCTGACAAACCATCCTGCTGGGGACAGCTATACGGTCAGTGTAAGCCAGTCTCGGGGGAGTGCTTTGGGCCATTTTATGGGGAAAGTCAACTTAATGGACCGCTTGATGCCGGTGAAGTGTCCCAGTGAGAGGCTATGGAGGCGCCCTCCTGCCCTGCCTCAGACTCACAACGTATTTTTTGCCATGTCCTGTCCCACCTTGTCCCTAATCCCTCACAGAAGCTGGCTGCCTCAAGAGCCGAATCCGATCCTTGTAATAATGGCTGCAGGAAAGGCTGATGCGAGGTCTGTGGTAAACACGTCAGAAATTACTTCACTTGCCCAAATTTTATCTCAGGTGAATCTCTCTGGTGCTTAGCAACACCTTATATTAAAATTCTGTTTTAAAATGCAGTGTTAATTAAGCAATTAAGGGTGGCGAGGCTTATTTTATGACATCATTTACTCATAGTTAGATTGTGCTGTAAGGTTAATTGAATGAGGCATGTTTTATGGCCTTATGACGTGCCGTCTTCCTTTTCTTATTGCTTTTATAACAGATTATAATGAATTCTTCTTTATGTATTTGAAATTATTTTTTTGATAACAAAGTGGTCTTATTATAAGATGCTGTCAGCTAGAGTTTAGCTACAGATAGAAGACACACTTGCACTGTGTATTAAATGAAAGCACACTAGATAAAAAAGAGCAACCTAGAAAAAACAGCAGCAACATTCATTACAAATGTGGAAGTAAAAGGATTTAGCACGCAGAAAATAGTGCAATACAACTTCAAAAAGGAGCATATGTATTGGTAGCAGACATAGGCATTGCTTACAAGATCAGTATGGTACAGAGCCATTGGGTAAGGTATGTGGATCAAAACGACAGACTTTAGCCAGAAGACATAAATTTCAGGAATGGTGGGACCAAATCAGCACTTATATTTCTTATTATGAGCTGTTTTCTACTGAAGAACCAAACAGAAATACTGTTCAATAGAATAAAATTAGTTTAGTGCAAAAGCACACAAAGGCTCAGCTCTCAGTCAATCCCTGATCTGATCTGAACTGTGCAATGAACATTCCTCAAAATTTGTTACAATGGCAAAGTAGGAAGAAAATAAAGTAATATTCCTTTTAATAAAAAGATGATTCACTTTATTGATGTGCCTGTACATGGGTATTATTAATACATTAAATATGAATAATTTATCAGAATGTATTCGGAACAATGTGCATGCCTAGAAATATTTTTACATTCTCCTGTGATGCACTTTAAGCAAAGCAGAACAAACATAGCCATTATCCATTGCACACACTACCAGAACACCTAAACTCACCTTCCTCTTCTAAAAACGCATAAAGAAAGCCCAGACTGAAAGTGCGACAAGAGGTTAGTTCTGAAAATAACTGACTGGCGGCAGTGGTACGCAGAGGGCAGGACACGCGCGGCTCTCCCACGAGAAATACAGGCTCTCGTGGGACATGGGCATGGACTGGACTGAAAGATGAGAAGAACGAAGGAGTCGTACAAATAGTTACCTGCACAACTCAGTTCAAGGTTATCGCAGGGACTGTTTCGTTTTCCCTTTGTAACTCCTGTCCTTAACTGGAATGTCCACTGGGTGCGCATGCCCCGGTGGTCCATACTACCAACAGGGAATCACATTCTTGTACCAAGTCTTGCAGAGTGCCTTAACTTGAAACAGTGCCCATGTCTACCTCCAGGGAGGATTATCTCAGCCTGTGACTGTGGCTTCTAGGTGCCATCTCAGTAGAAGAAATATTGATAGTAGTATCACTCATAATGACTTGAACAAACCTCCAAGTCTAGCATGCCATTGGCAGAGCAATCACAAGAGACTAGCAAATGGATTTGCTGAATATTATTAACACAGAGATACGAGGTAGAGGAATAAATGTCTGCGAAGGGTTGTAGCACTCAAGAGCCTGTAAGGGACACTCAGAAGATATGTGGCAAGTGTTAATTAGTAACAAGCTATAGATGAGCATTCCCATCAATCTCAGGAGACCGAGGGAGCTCTTTCCTTCAATTACTGCTCCTGCTCTCCTGACTCGGGAGCAGCTCCGATACCACTGGGCAGCATCAGCACACACTTGCAGAGGCGGATGCACTGGGGAGGCACGCGGGATCAGGGGACATGGAGTGAAGGAGCCCTTTGCAAGACCCCAGAAAACACACTCGCAAGTCTAGAGCTCAGCTCCTCAGATATCAAATACAAAATGCTTTATTAAGGTGAGCCCATACCCATAAATTTAGCCATCCATCCAAGAGGGGACTGTCTTGCATATTCCCATCCTGCTCACTACAACAATTAGCACCTCAGGACAGCGATTGTTTCTTCCACTACATTCATGTGTTGCTCAGCCTTCATTTAGACAGTGCTTTTAGTAAACATAACTATTAGCAATAGCCTGCTAAGAAGACTACGTGTATACCTATTGTATTCCAGCTCCCTTCTCCATTCATTATTTTCTTACGAATTATTGCTACAGGAATGGGCTTAGAAAAAGCTTTACTTTGCTGTGTCTGTTTCAGAAAGTGACAATTTCAGTGTCACATTTAAGTAATCAATAATTAATAATCAGTAATCTATATTTAATGGAGCATTCCTCCAAAGTTGCTGGCATACGAGATATGATGTCACTATAAATATGCTGGTTAGTAAATAACTTCTCATTAGAACTCAAAGGAAAAACATAAAAGAATTCATAAATATTTTTAAAAAAACAACACAAGTTTTCAGATATTTGCAGTAGGATACACATGCAAAGGTCCAGTTTTGACTTTTGGACCTATATGCAAAATTTTCAGCGTATTCATATCACCAGCTGAAATAGACTCACATCTTTCCTTAATTATTTATTTATTTTTATTTAACTTTATTCAGGAAAAGTCTCAAACAAGTTTTCTTCTGAAGCTGAGGTACCAGTGATCTTGTAACAAGTCTTAAAGCATAACATGCATCCATTTAAATTTTACCATAGCAGAATGAGTCTTTGCAGCAGACATCTTAATCCATAACGACACAACAGTGATTTCTTGAGACAAATAAAATGTCAACACAGATTTTACATCAAGCTCTTTACCAATCACAGATCCATCTGCTTCTGCTGCAGTTGCCTTCTGTCTGCAAAATATTCATCTGTACCATGGGGAAATCCCCTACTGAAAACCTTAGATCTCTTTCCCTTTCTAGTTCACTAACAGACATCCTGCATTTCCCTTTAAATTGTTAAATTTGTAGTAAATGAAATTTCTCAGCTGCAGACACCTCCATGGTTTCAGAGCGACTATACAAGGTTTGATCCCCTTAGATTGTTGCACCAAACGTAAAAGCAGTTTAAAGTTGTGTTGATACTTCCGTAAACCTTAGCACACCAAGCTTTTGCAAGCAGCACTTGACATGAGGCAGAAACCTGGATATATGAGGCAGGTGCTTAAAAATGTATCAATTTAGATTGCACAAACTCCTAAAATTTGGCCTAAACAAAATTGAGCCATAGCATCTAGCCACATATATCAAATATTATGTACGTAAAGAGCATAAGAATTGACATTCAAATGCACTTTTCGGGAAAGTTGCCATTTCCTCTGTGCTTGTGCTAACCACCCAGTTCTCACCTAAACCAAGGCCCAACGCAATTCCCACTCTGCTCCACATGGATTAGGGAGAGAACACGTTGCCTTTCTGGGAACAGCAGCCTACATTCCCTTTTTCACGCTAACTTTTTCTAACTGACTTGGGGTTGCATGCACGTGGTGCACACACTACCATAGCTTGCATGCAAAGCCCACGGGTACTTCCCCAGGAGCAATTTCCAGCAAAACCTACCACGAATCAAGCCACTGCGAGGTCATATGCGCACTGAGCTCATTGCTCCCTTTTTCCTTAGCTAAATTATACTTTCTGACACATGGACGTTGACAGATAGCAAATTAACGGTCACGAGGTACCAACGCATCTGTTTTGAAGCACACAAAAACCCTCAACAGATGTCGTTGCTGCTCCTACAGTACCAAGCTTTTCAGCTACTTCTCTTCTGGCTTCCATAGATGCAACCAAAGATTTGGCGATTATTCATCCATCTGACTTGTATGCCCTTTACCTACAGCTGACCAAAAGGAAGGTCTCTAAATTAAACGGGAGAGTCCTTGAAAAGCACTAGGGACAGTGGTAAGAGCCCTATCCCCCTCCATGAGTCAAACCCTTCCCACCCTCCTTCCTCATGCAGGGGTTTACAGCTGTTCACCATCGACGCTCTAAGGATCCCAGACAAATGTAACCCAGATGACAGACTACAGATGTCCTTAGACAAATGGGGACAAAATACTACCGCTCTCTCCTCTCCTTTTTTCCTTCCCTCGTGTAACCTCACATAGAGTTGAGAGAAAAGCAAAGGCCTGAATTTCAATATCCTGCAGCACCCTGGTCCCATAGCATGTCATCAATAGCTTGGCAGCTGGGCAGTTTCTCAACAGCTCCGCTGCTCAGCTGTAGTCTCCATTTAAATCTAAACACAAATAAGACCTGCAATGACTTCTGGAGCACTTTTTCTTTCATTTTACTGAATTCACAGAGCAGTAGGTTTATTTTTAACCTCTTTATATGAACCTCCTCCAGTAAATGAGTGTTTAAGCTATTAGATGTGGAATAAAAAAAATGTGCAGACCATTGGCTTGCAATGACTCTTAAAAAAAGCCTTGCTTTTTATTTTTTTGTTATGAACTGCATTGATGTTTTAATGGTAGCAGCACATACCTTGCAGGAAAAGGGTTAACAGTTAATCTCAAACCCTCCAGCACTGCAGCACTAACCCTTAACTTAAACCATAGCAACTTTATGTAAGATTTCACAGTGATTTCAGCAGCTATCATTGTTATTATGGTGGATCACAGAATCCCGATCATCCTTATAGAAGGGACTGCTCAGACACGTACGAGAAGTAAGGATCTTCCCCAAACGCATACACCCAGCCTTTAAAATTAGCCATTGATTTCATCAGCAGTTTGGTATCTGAATAGTTTTAAGTCTTCACATTAGCATGGTGAGAAAACACAGGTGGACACCAAAACTAGCATACAGAGTCCGTGTTAGTTTTTCAGGGTGATTTTGAAGTGTATTTAAGCCCACCAATAGCATTTCTTCTGTCCTGCACTCTCCTCCCGTAAACACCAGCAGACTTTGCGTGCACGCACAGTACATTGCTCCCACGATCCAAGCTAGAGTGGCCCAGTCACAAAAGTTCAAAAGATGAGACTTTTGCCATAACCTCATCCTCATGTCGAATCTCTAGGCATCAATCCATACAAATAATATTCCACATTTGTTCTGTAAAAGGCCAAAAGGCACTTCTAATTTTTGTAACTGCAACAAAGACATTCAGTGTCCCAAGAAATGCATTTTATGCAGCGAGTGCATCCAAGCAGTGAATTTATCTGGACTATGAGCTTAATCACTTAACCAGGAGGCCGTAACAATTCTTGATATTCCAGACTTTTATCACAACCAAGCTGGCTGTGTAGTTCATGCTGCTACATCTGATGGTGCTGAAGGGACACTGCTGTCCCTGACCTTTAGAAATGCTTACCCAGTTGGCCGTTGTGCCAGTTCCCTCAACCATATCAACTGGCAACTCCACTTTAACAAAATGGCTTTCTGAACAAAGTCCAAATATAACCTATAAATAGCTCTTCTGTTCTTGTTTTAGGCATGTCAATTCATTAGACTATGAATATGAGAATTCAAAGTTCATGAAGAAAAATGCAAATGCCATTTGTAAGGGTGTTATAAACGGCATATAGCTACAAAGAAATAAAGTAGTCATCTGGACACATTTCAGACTGAAGTTCACAAAGGGAAAAAAGTATTCTCCCATTTACAAGATCAAGTACAAAGAGGTCTTTGCACTTTAAAAGAGCAAGATCCATACATTCTTTATATAGCACAAATCAATGTTTCATGGCTAGATAATGGTCCAATAACTTTGCCTCCTGAAGGACTGCTGAGGATCAAATGGATACAATTAAGTGAAAAATATAAGTACTTACAGGAAGAGTTTAAAATGGATTAAATCCTAAACTACACATAATGTCTAGTGAAATACTCTATGCAAAACGACTGAGGTCAGATTAGTTTTCTTCGTGGAAATCTACTGTAGGTAGTCAGTGAAAGCAATAAATCAAATTTATGGGAAGATAAGACACCACAGTCACACCGACATTTCAAAAAGCAGAAAAAAAAAAAAAATCAAACAAAACTACTGCATCTCAGAGCAGTAATTCTCAACACCAACTAGAAAGCATGCCAGACCAATTCCAATGTCAAGAGTTGTTTCCTGCAAAGCAACGTACAGAGAGGACCTTTCTGCACGGGCTTCAGCACCAAAACCACCTTTCACCAGCCTTGGCTCTCGGCTCTTGTCCTTGCAAAAACCCGCTTTGTGGTAAAGACATCGGCAATAATTATAGAAGAGGCCAGACAGACTATATATATATTCTCAATCCAGATGTAACAGAGAGCCCCTCTGCACCACGGCATCATCTGTGCAGGTGTCACGCGTGCGGCTTGGCCGAACGGCCCTACCCACATGCTGCTGTAGGGAGAGGTGGCCCTTTCGGTAGAGGCTGATTCCTTCAGCCCATTAGGCAACCCTGTAACAAACTGGGTAAAATGGGGTCTACTGCTGGGCTGCAGACTGTGGAAAGAGCAGGAGCACACTTCCTCGCTCCCCCTCCCAGCTGCCCAGTCTGAGCGTTTGTCACTGCCACCGAGAAAGCGCTTTGCCAATACTTACAGTAATAAATTAAAGCCTATTAAAAACAGAAGTTGACTCTTCAATAGCACAAGATTTAATGTCCTCTGCCCTCCTCCGCTCGAGAGTTGGTTTTGCTTGACTTAAATAACATATTTATAAAATTTGAGCATGCAGTTTCTTCAAGTACCAAACAGGTATTACTGTGTACCTTAGACTTCCAACTCTCTTGTTGTATGCATCTTGATTATACACATCTTCTATCACCAAGGCTGCCTCATTTCAAAGAGGACAAGAATGAAGAATGGAAAAAGCCTGGTTCTTAAAATAATAATAATAAAAAAAATGCTACAAGCTATTTAAAGGATGAGGAATTTTGCATAAGTAAATGAGGCATGAGTACTCTTCACTAGATAAAATATCATTGGACTATGTCAAAGGCGACTGTTTTCTTCCTCCGGTATTAATGAGAGCAAAAAAAGTGATGAATTTCAGTAATTGTGAAATTTGCATTTATAAAGTAAAATTGTTCAGGTGCCGTAGATTGATTAAAGTTCTCTGACTGAATCTGTCTTCATTGTAACTCAAAAAAAGAAGCAAATAAAATTACTACAGGAGTAGCTTCAGCTTATGCAGCATAAATTTTTCTTTAATATTTTAAGATCAGAGTTTGCTTAATTAGCAAAACATTTGGAGAAGACAAGGAAGATTCATCTACCACCATAGCGCTGTCAAGCAAATGCAGGGGAAATCACGGGCTGCAATTACAATAACTACACATAAACACTGTAGAACGTTTACATGTGGTTATTTCAAAATGAAATTTTGGATGCACAGCCTCCACTTCGACAGACCAGGGCAATTTTCAGATGCCACTCCCAGTCCCAAACTTGCCGTGACACAGCAGCCTGGAGAAGGGCCAGCAGTGGGTGCTGCGACCCTTTCTTCCACACCACCTTCTAAATAAATTCATTACCTTAGCTTTCTTGGGATTTTAATCATATTTACTGTAACTGAGATCCACTGTGAAGCAGACAGAGTAGGTATGATTTCATGTCACATCACACAACATACTGGAAAAACGTTATCAGAGAATTAAGTATTGTTGGTCACTTTGGTTTTTGCTTTGACTTAACATTGACAAAACCTTTTCCCAGGTTTTTTTCTACAGGTGTTGGAAAGATGTGAACTGTTCTATGGCTACAAGGAAATTTCCAGGTGTTATTTTTATTAGTCATTACATTTTCACGTCATCTTTGTATATGATACTACGTTCCTTCAGAGAACTGTCTTGAATCTCAAATGTTATCCATCCAGCTAACACCACGCAGCTGACTGGAAAATCTCTCATGTAAAGTGAATGAGGTCAGATGGGAGAGAAATATAGTGCTAAAAAAAAAAAAAACCAGAAAGAGAAAGACAACTCACTGCCATCTGTTTGTGATTGGATTAATTAACAAACTACTGAAGAACCCTTGCAAATAAAAAAGTCTCAATTATTAGGCTGAGGGCATGTTTTTCAAATTAACCTTTCAAATTGAAGCAGTAATAAACTTTGATATGTATGCAAAGCCTCTCTAGATCTTTAATGTGTCAAGAGACATGTTTAAAATTGATTTTAGGATGTATATCACCTTTAGAAAGCACAAGCTGAATAATTCTTTCTTCTCCTACAATGGATAGGAAATGGCCTTTCAGAAAACTTTGCAAAATAGCATTGAATTTCATTCCTAACTGTGGCTCTGACAGGAAAATAACCTCACTCGAGAAGAGCTCTCCAGCACCGTCTTAACTTCCACTGGATTCCACCCAAATGCACGCTCAAAATCAAATATACTTTCAGGCTCTCTATTTTTGGGGTGTTTAACAAAATGATAAACAAACAGAACTGACTCACTGGGAAGTGAAAGGAGAAACCACTCAATTTGTGCCAGAGTTTTTTTTGCACAATACACTGAATGAAAAGACTAAATAAAAACTGGAAATTGAACCACAGCAAATCTGACACCACACCCACACAAATTACTTCATTCTAATATAAAAGCAGTACGAGCCTGGAGCTGCTAAGGCTTATGATCTGTTTCTTATATTTTCTGGTTTCCAGTAGCAGCTATACTTCAGCAATCATGCAACCCTTCGCTCTTACCATAAAGCAGTTGCCTACCTCTGATCACACGCTGGTTCATTTTTCCAGCTCAAAATCAGCTATGTTTCTACTACAGCCATTTGGAATTGTTGCCTTAACTACAAGAACAGCCTGAAAGGTTTCAGAACAAATGCAAAAATGAAATTAAAAAACATGCTGACCAAACACCCGGTGGTCTGTTCCTTCTTTTGACTGACGGCAGAAACATGCTGCAGCTATTCCAGCAAGACTTGCAACTCTGCACTTCTAGACTACGAACTTCTAGACTGAACTTCTTATAACACAGCAGTGCAATCTTTTTATATAAGTGCTTTTAGTAAATCTAATCATTATTTCATAAGTAAATTACTAAACTCTGGCTTCAAATTTCCTGACTTTCTCTGTCCATCTATTTATCAATATAAAACGTCATATATATCAACAAGATTTTGGCTGACATGCACACATTCATCTATTCTTTTCTCTTTTGAGGAATAAACTAGTTTTCTTTGGAACAATCACTGGAAGGAAAAATCAATGGCTTGCATTCGATTTTTGGGTTTCTATTGCCCGAAATGTCAGAACAGTCTGCCAGTTATTTCTATTTTCTAATCCAGCAAGTAGAATACGATAGCTGAGATACAGTTTGGGGTTGCTTTTTTTGAGGAAAAAAAAAAACAAAACTTTTTTTTTTTTTATAAGTCATATAGATTATAAAAGAAATTAAATAAATTTGTTCCTCTGTGAATTTGTGGCACTCCAGCTCAGTAGAAAAATCTGATGGGTTTGGGTGCCTTGAAGCCTACATATGTTCATAGATCATTATATCCAAAATCCTAATTACTGTCTTCTACAGAATTTCCCAGAAAAGTAAGTAAAACTATAATTTTCTAATTAATTCAGTATGACTTTTCCATACTGAAACTGGCCCAGGTCTTACAATTTAAGAGAATAATTTCTAAAGCTGAAAAGAAAAGAGGTAATTTTTGACATGGTTATGCAGGTTTGACAACTTGAGAATTCAATCATTCTGGCAAAGGTGGCCAGGCCTTCGGGAATACAAAGAATAAAATAAGAATAAAAAGATGATGAACAGAGAAAGATAATCTGGCTTTTTGCCCATGGCAATTAGATTCTCCCAAAAAAATTTAACATGTAGTGTATATAAAAATGCTGAAATGGATTGGTAAAGGCTATAGGAATCAGTTAAAAAAAAAAAGATGATGGGTGTTAGAATGATAGAAACTCGTTGTGGGAAATAAGTTGATAAGGCTAGGATTTTATTGCCTTGCATTTATAAGCATACAATTTAAGATTTCTTGAATACTGTGTTAGCATCAGCTATTTAAGTCTCTCACACTCAACATACACAGAAAAGACATTACAATCTTTCATGAAAGAGAAAGATGCTCTCTTTTCTTGTACAAAAGACAGCTCTTCCCACCTACACACTTTGGTTATTTTAAGTACCTTGAGACCCTTTCCTGCCTGCAACGTTTTGCAAATTCTAATTCAATTTTCTTGCTGGCTTTCCAACCTACTACTACTCCTGGAAGTTTTATTCCTTGCCCTTTTCCGCAGGGATGCCACCAGCTAGACAGCTACAGCACTTTCTCCAGCCACAGATGCACACAACTTGGAAGGCTCCTGTCATCTCTGGCCATTTGAAACTGGCTTCACTGCTGGCCAAAAGCTCCCCTGCCTGTGAATAAAATCTATGCTTTGTTTTAATTATTTGCTTTCTGGGGAAAACATTACACTTGCTGACAAGAAACAGTCATATAATGTCAGCCAACTTAATGACTGTGCTTACAGCACACTGTGATGTAAATTGGAGAAACAGAGCTCAGCAACATGATATGTTAGTGAGCATTGAGTTATTTTACTCGTTTTTAAGGTCCCTTTAGGGGATGATCTGATTTCTTTGCAAGCCAGTTTATTACAAGTTTATCTTGAGGAATTAATTTTTCAATCCTAACACGTATATTTTTATTGCAGTTTTTGGCAAATTGTTCCAACAGTACCAGCTGTACCTAGAGCCTCCTTTCAAAGTGAAGTAAACTGGATCTCACATAACGTAAGTGAAGTTTACATTAGGAAAGAATAATGTTTTTACCTTCCGTGACCTGTTCCCCATCCCCCCTTTCTGATTAACAGTCACCAGATCAACAAAAAGGAAGAGAAAAACATTACTTGAGTTTTGATAGTTACAAGTGAGAATAACGTAAGTCAAGAATTTCCAGTGTCTCGAGCAGCCATTTGGACAATTACCCATCCAACATTATCTACAAAAATAAACAAACCTTCTCTGTGACTGTAGCTCCGTTAACCATTTGTTGCAAGACCGTTACCGAGGGTTTGCTTAATGCAAGACCTGCCCTGCCTTTGGTGCTGGGGGCTTCAGGCTGCGCTTCCCACAGCTGGCCACGCGAGCCCCTCCACCTGCACTGCTCATGGTGCCTCCGTGCACACACAGGGACAAAACACTGCTCAACAGGAGAAACCATCCGGCTTTCTGGCCTTACATTTTCATCATATTTAAAGCTAATTTCATTTTAGGACAGAAGAGAACAGTGATTCATTGTGCAGAAGACATACTTTGAAACAAGGTCAAAGCAGGTCTGTTATTCACTATATGGGATAGAAAGGAAAAAGGCCATGTGACTGTTAGAGCTGATGGATAACAGAAGGCCCAAACTTTAAGAATTAGACTTTCAACATTTTTTACTGGAAAAAAATCGTTCAAGACAAAATGCTTTAGCTCATTGACCATGAAGAAGTTGGCTTCATTTCAATCTTAGGTTTTTATATACAACATAACACTTGAGATCAGCAGCTTGGACGCACGGTTCTAAAAATGCTAGAATGACACACTGACCTTAAGTTTCTCCCAGATTTCAAAATTTATTTTTGTCCACACTATCTGATCTAAAATCCCCACAAAAGAGATTTGAAACAGCATTCGCTAAGCAATGTTTTTTTTAAAAAAGAAACAGTCAGAGAGATTTTTAAAATTCACAACTGATCAGTATTTAGATCTGGAACAGATATCTGAAGTTTTTTTTTTATGTACCCAGAAAAAGCCTTTGACAATCTATATATCTAAATCAGATCTATCTAAACTCTCTTTGATGCCAACCCTACAGTTAGTTCCACTATAGGTTATCTGCAGACAGCATGCCGCTCTGCAATTCTCACTTTATTCACTACAGAATTCAAGTAGGACTGAACAATTTTTACGAAATACATGACAAGGGATAGCGTGCAGCCTTAACCCCATCCTCGGCTGGCTTCCAGCTATAGCAACGGATGCAAATCACTTGGTGCCGGAAGGACTGAGTAGTATTTGGGAAGACGGGGACAAGCTCTCCAGCCCACGGGAAGCTCCCTGTTATCAGACAAGGAGGCATAATGGTAAAAAAAGTACCTGTTGAGTATTTCACAGGAAGTCGATAGCAAGATAAAACTAACCATGGTAACAACAGGACTGGGCAAAAGATTTTAGTCCCCCTCTCAAGGGGGATCAGGGAGAAGAAAGGCTTACAGGACAGGGTTTTTTTTCTGGAAAGGGTCCGATTTCCACAAGAAAGGAGTAACATTTCATTGAAAAAGCAGACCTCGGGTCAGTTTTTAACAAAAGATACTAGTTTCCATGGAGAGTAAAATCCAGAGCATTGTCAACAACTCTACCCCCAGAAACACACACAGATGATATTTAGTATTGTGCTTGTGCTCAATATATTGTTTTCATGAAGTTTTTTGTTTCACATCTCTTAAGATGACCTTAGTTCTTGTATTTGACACTAGTGACAAGCTGTTTTTCCTTCTCATGTGAGTAAAGCACAATGGGTTTATAATGACTTTTAATGAGGTAAAGACAAGATTTCTTTTAATTTATGGTGTTTTCATTACATTTGTTGTCTGCTTACTATTAGGCATAATACATCATTGGTAAGGAAACATTCCTTGCATGTTCCTTTAGAACTGTTTTCTCTTTTAGGCAAAGACTTTACTTTTTCTTTCAAACCTGATCTGTGCCTTTATTTGGTTGAAACTAATTCCATCCTCGATAACCATATCATCTACTTCTGCCCAGATAGTGCTGAACTGTTGATAAGTTATAGAAGGAGTTAATAAAGCTTAGCAAGATTTGAGGAAATCCTGGTTAAGCCATTCAAACTGAAAACCGACTCTTCCAGCCAGCAGTGAATTCAGCACTACACGTAAGACAATTATAAAATTGCCAAGTTCTGCCTAAGTCACAGTCATGGCACATGGGGGCTTATCAGGGGTTAAATAAGACTTCATTAAAATCAATGGTAGTTTTATGACTGAATTGAGTAAGTTGAGATTTTTAGCCACAACTGCTACGTCATGGTCTTGTCCATGACTGTAGCACCGTATCTGAAACCCAATGAATGGTTACAGGAAGGAGGAATAGCGATAACAAGCATAATCTTGGCTTTATCAAGACTCCATAGATTGCTTTCCTTTGCAATTTTATTTGCATATTCTTAATCTGTAAGGTATGACAGCAAAGCCAACTGGATAAATTAGGGGACTCTGGCCAGGGCAAAATGAACATACAAGACCACGGAAGTGTACAAATCGGAAAAGCAGACATGATGAAGGACACCATGCTACCAACAGAGATAGTAATGCGCTAGGAAATAGCACAATATTAGTATCTTCTTGGCTTGAACTTCATAAAAACATAGCAGGCGCATGAACTTATGCCATCCTCATAAAACCAATAGTACACAATTTTGTAATTCCCCTTAGGCTCATCATGGAAGATATGAGCAAATGTCACTCAAACCTATCCTTACATTTCATCTAGATGTCTTGATTCATAGCAGGAAATTGTGCTAATAAGTCATAAAGGTTCTGTAATTCATTATGCTGTCATTATCGTTTCTAATCTTCCTGTAATTAGGTATCAGTGGGTTTCCTTGGAGAACATATGATTGAGCCTTAAATTGCAGAATATTCTCAGCAGCATATGACTGCAACTGGAGCGCTTGCTATGTAGTGTTTCTCAAGTGTATATTTAATATATTGAGGGTTTTTTTCTATGTGCAAGCCAGTCTGCCAGGGAATGTGTGCTCATTACTGCATGTGCGCTTAATGTCTGACAGGTCTGTGGTTATTAATAACAAGTTGCATCCCCTCATTGCATAAACTAGCATAAGCAATCTATTCCAGCTTACAATCAGACATGGGGTGGGGGGAAGGTCAGAGCAATATTGATGTAGTAACACAATTATTTTAGTCTCGTAGTTTAAACTGTATCAGTGGTCAGTTTTCTTAATACATGAATAAATCAGTTCAGTTGTTCTCCGTGTAACATAATTAAGCACATGAACATGCAGTACACATGTAGAGATTTCCATCATGATACAGCCCAAGGGGGTTATATACGGCATTCTACATATGTATTTTTATATACACACACAGAAAATGGTGCTGGAAATCTGTCCATCCACTGTAATGTACGACCATCGTCACCTGAGGCTCCTCTCAACAAGACCAGGAACCACCACTCTCTCTGCAGCTGTTGTGTAAAGACCGTCCCACGGGCCAGGAGCCACCAATGGCTCTGACAGCTAAGCCAGGCTCCGGAGGAGCAGACAAACAATTTTCTAGCAGAAATTTAAGTGCGCTTAAGAAAACTCACTCTGCTATAAACTGTTTTCACAGTAATGGCAATGTTATATCTGTCATTAAAATACTGACACAACTACAGTTAAAAGGGCTCAACAAGTATTTTCGACTGGCGATTTACAGGGAAGATGGTTAGTCTTTTCACAAAGCCCAGTAACATGCAAGTAGAAACCTATTACAGTAAGTACCTATCCTCAGTGGAAAGCTAACAATGAATATCCCCTTTCTCTCAGTTCTGCCAGCTAAGGGCTTCCCTTGCACAGAAAGAAATTGAGTGTGAAAGCAATACATATTTTCCCTATATTGCAGCGGGAAATGCTGAAATAATTAGTAGCACCGAGAAGTCTAATTACCTGCATATTTATATTTACTAATTCAGTTACTAGCATGACACTGACATCATTATTTCACTTACAGTCAGACCCTTTATCTAGTCTATCTCAAAAGTATAGGTTCCAATAATGTCGTATACTTACCGTCTTATCTTTCGTTTCAGACATTTGTGATAAGGCTTTAAAAATAACTTTAGACATCTTTTAAAATTCAAATGAAACTAAGAGATACATCTCATTACCCATGATTGCTATTGACTAAAATAACACTGTATCACAGGGCTTCTATCTTCAATTTCTACAGCCTGATCCTGAGCCACTGAAGTCAAAAAAAGAAATCGTACAAAATGGAAATATCAGACTCCTGCTCATGAAATGAGAGCTCCCAACAGCTATGATAACAATCCCGTAAGATATCCACTGTAGACATAATTTCAGAAGACTCCAAATCTCTGAATTTTAAAATATTTTAACCATTTTCATTAGTGATTTCTTATTACCATGGAAGTTGCTAAATTACAAATGCTGCAGTATAACCCTAAAAGTCAGCTGGATACAGATGCTAAAAAAAATCAGCAACTTTCCCCATGATTTTGGAAGTTTGGTTGGTTGTTGTTTTTAATCGGATCACAAAGCAGATCCTAAAGAGATCTTTGCACAAAAATACCCCCACAACCCACCCCTCCAAACCTGTGTTTATAAAAAGTTGGATCTTGATATCTTGGTACTGCAAATCCTTAAAGAAAAAAAGAGCAAAACTGGCAGCATAAAGATATGACAGTGAATTTTAAGCCTCTTTTTCATATGCTCACAGGGGTCAGGCATAGATAGTGGTAGCAAAAGAGCATATTTGAAGAAATATAGCTTAAACGTGATCCTCGACTCACATGGGAAGCTCTCAGCTTCACTACCAGGAAGCACAGCTCTGAAGTATTTATTATGTCTGAACTCCCTTGAGTCTCCTGTCATTAGACAAAATTCCTACTTTTTTCCCCCCTAAAAATGCGGTGATGCCTTTCTAGCTGTTATCTTTCTACCTCCAAGGAAGCTGCATTTTGGTGATGGGAGCTGTAATTTTATTATGCATACAGTTTTTAAAATACTTCTGGTATCCTTGAATTCATGGAAAAGACATCTGACAAATTGTGCTGTACCCAGTCTGAGTTTCATGGAAGGAAAATGTTATAAAAATAGAAAATACTGTTACAATATCCATAGTTGCATCAAACATTTAATTGGCTATTTGGTGAAACTTCCTTTAGAGTCAGATCATCTTTCGTTCTTCCACAGTTAAAGTATTTAAACAACATAGAGATCACCATTTTATATAGAATCAGCAATAAATAAATATACAACATATATGCACAACAAGGAAGAACGCAGCATATCTTTTTCAGAAAGAATATGAATTTTCAAGGGTTAACGTAGGAGTGAAACTTTTCTACAGGCGAATCTTTCTGTGATCTCCTAGCAGCTAAGGGACAGTAAAGCACATTTACGTGGTCAGCAGCAAGCGCTTCTTCTGGATCCAGCAGTCTGTGGAGAGGATGGGTGAGAAATGAAATGGGAATTGATCACACGCTGTTGCACAATAAAATGCTTGTACAAGGCAACTTGTAGCGGCAAGAGGGTAAAACCCCAAAACCTCAAATCTGCAACCTTCCTTCATTTTCCTTGGAAAGCAAGACCCACACCAGAGAGCTGTGGTTCTATAGCAGCCAAAGTCGTGCTATGTCTCATTTACGTGAAGTACAAATAGAGACGACCTCAGAAGATACATGTGTCTGTTTGCTTTGCACTGGAAGAGGCGCGTACAGTTAGGTTTGCAAGCGTCTTCCGCACGAACACACAACTGTAAGCGCAGAGTGCTGCACACCGAGCTGCCTACCGTAAAAGTGGCTATCACTGAAATCAGTGTGAGCCCTCAAATCTCTCAGGCCCCGGGATGGAGAGACCTGCTTCAGTGGCGCACGTCCTAAAAGCCTCCTGAAACACGTGAGGCTTCTTTGCTCTGTAAAAGAAAGATCTTGGGAAAACTTTATCAAGAAATCGATAGAGCTGGTAAAGCAAACTAAAAGGGGAAATGTATTTTTAATTTGTATTCATTCTTGGTGTTGACATATCAGAGCATTTTTTCAGGAATGAAATGCCAGCAGACAGGGGGTTGTCTGGAGCTTACTGTTTACTGAACATTTATGCCACAGTGCTCTCAGCTGTAACAAGATAAAAATTCCCTTCTACGTGAAGAACAAAAAAACCAAACATGTTTTACCAGCTACATTAAGCATTAGCCATCATCAGCCGTACTAGCTGAACCACTCTTTTTTTCCCTCCCTCCCAAGTTACATTTAGGAGTTACCTCTCTGACAGAATTTTGCTTTTGTCAGTCATCCAAAGGATTCCTGCTTAACCTCTGCATCCCGACACGGGATGCAATTACAGAGACCGTTTTTCAGAGGCCACCACTTAATACAGAGGGGAGGAATATTAGCTACAGAATATATCAGCAATACTGGAAACAAGATAAAGATGTGGCAGCTGAGTGACAACCCTTAACAGCAGGCAGTATTTTTCCTTTCTACCACTAACATGGATAAATCAGGAAGGTGCCCAGGGCAGTGATATGCTGAACTGTAGCTGGCACTGCTGCCCAAACAGCGGCCTGACACCCTTCACTGTTTCTCAGCAGATGGCAGGATTAGGCTCTTCATAATCTATAGGGCGGAAAGAGAGTAAAAAAACTTTTTGAAGTTCATGTAGAGAGTGAACATTCGTGTTTTATTCTCTCTTTTTGGTGACCAGCTAATGTCTGTCATTTGGTCACTGGAATTGCCCACAAGAAATGCCCACAAGAAACCATCAGCCTGCATTTTGGAATCAAACACTGTTGTCATAAAAGACCTGCATACCACACATAATATCCAAAATAATGTTGTAATATTAGAGTACCAGTGGTGGTATCCTCTTTTGCACTTGAGTATTTCTTAGACTTCTTCATTTTGCAGAAAAGCATGCAATTTAGTATGAGATATCCAGGTACCAAGTATGCCACCAAATAGGTATTTGCCAGTTAAAAAATCCCTCCAGTTGCCTTCCTTATGCAAAACATCTATTTTGAAATTGAGTTTCTCATTGACTCCTGTATTGATTTTCTTTAAAAAATAAAGATGACGACACAAAAACTGTGACTAGATGGTCTACGTTACACAGTATCTCCTGTACTGTCCGTCAGACACCACATCCCTTAAAAAAATTGTGGGGAAAAAACTATTCCTCTTCCTCCTATTTTCATAGCAATTATACACTTTTAGGACTGCCCATCACTTTAGCATACACCTGTATAATCACCTCAAAGTCAGTATTTGACCTATGGCAATCCTACAGCAACACAACCCGACAACATTGTCTGTCTGCTTTCAAGCTACTGCTGATTAGAAGAAAATGAAGACATGTGGATTCACACCGACAATCTCACCAGTTTATGTACATTCGATGCTTATTCAAGAGCTGTGTCTCCTCACAGTGACAGATAAATCAACTAAAACACCCATGAAAGAGTAAAGACGTGGGAACTGGCGCAAAGCAGCCATCAGGCCATGTAATTGGAATGGGCAGGAGCAGCAGTGTTATCCTGGAGAATATCCACTGGCTGTGATCAAAAGCTTTTCCAAGTGCTGCGATCCGCACAGTGCCCTGCTAGCACGCTGGACACGGCTACCCTGGAGCCTTGGCTGTACCGTCCTCAAATGTGGAGGAGAAGAGAAGCAGGCCAGATACCATGGGATAAAGAAGACTTTCGGGTTGAGTTCAGAGCAACAGTCAGGCCTTTAACTCCTTCCATCAGATAAGGTTTTGTGTCGGACTAATTATATTCAAGTCTTTCTTCTGCGACCTTCACCCACTTTTTTCACTCCCCACACAGGGATTCTGCCATCATCCCTGCTCAGCGCTGGAAGCAACTTATTTCATCCCCATCAGTTAAACAGAAAGTTTGGCAAACATTCTAAAATTACCCCCTGCTTCTTGTTTGCTTTCAATGCTTTGTTTACTCCATTTCTTTGTGATTTTTCATGATGTTTTGAGTTCACAAGAAACACTTTCTAAAGTTGCTCAGGATCCTGCGCTTATGGCAGTGAGTGCTTTGCAAGTATGAAGTTATGAATGTTATAATCTGATTTTTGTGAACTCACATTTTTGTCAACAGCACACTTGAAAGAAGAAATCTCCTGAATTCTTAATTAGTGTAATGGTATAAATAGCCCCAAATTGCATGTTGGGAGCATCATTTATCCCTAGTTCTACCTGAGCTTCATTTTCTTAATTGAAACTAATTTTTTCCTAACCCACGAAAATAAAAAATGCCAAGAAAACTTTCTTTTTCAGCATTTGTTGAAGCCAAGTCCCTTGATTCAGAGAGCACGTTGGTTTAATCCAAATTGCTCTTGATGTAAGCCCAAGTCATCTAATGAGATAATGAGAAATACCACTATGCATTGCTGTGCCCCTGAGGAATCTCATTAAAATTTGGAAATAGCACTATTATTAACCACTTTTTTTCCTGTGAATACATATTTAACTTATTTAACAAGATCTATAGCAAACACAGTAGCATCCATTACTATTTGACGAAACATTTTACCTGATTTTCTAACTACCTTTGTTCTGCAGTCTCTGGTACCGGAGCAATGAACTCAATGGGGCTCTATGGAAATACAGAAATTCCCCTGACACATTTTCAGGTCTTCTTTGCAACATGTGGACAACAGACCTCTTTCCCTACCACTCTTAAGTTGTCAGTTCATTCCTCTCATGTTTTGTACATGAGATTGTTGGAAAACAATTTTTCGTGTGATTAATATGTTGATATGTTATACACTGTTCCTTCAGCTCCTGATAGGTAGATATGACTCAAGAAAATAGAGAACTGAAGTGTGAACATACAGAATTGGTTTAATATTTTAAAAAGGTGTACCAGACAGGAAAGATGACAAGTGAGGAAGCCAACAGTGTACTCTAAGTAGCTCGCTCTGTACATATTTACACATACACATGCACAGGCACTGTTGAACTTCAGGCCAGTCAGTTGTTCTGGCAGTTTGCGAAATAACCACAAATCTCAACAGAATACAAAGACTGCTACATGCTAATAATGAAAAGCAAACAACGGTAGACCCATCTATGAGTAACTTTGTACTCATCACGTATATTACTCTGCCTTTTGCACCGAAAGACACTGCATTTTCTCTTTTTGTTACAATGTTCGTTGTCCTACAGCTTACCAATTTCAATGTGTCTTGAAATAAAAAAAAAAGTGGCTATAGCTGCAGAATAGCAACATTCTACTGCAGCTATAAATAAACTTAGTGGGGGATAAAAATAGGCCATCATGGAGATTCCCGCACTCCTTCCAAGTACTCAGCTTGAACCGGTCGATACAATTTCCCATTAGCTAAGAATCAAGTTTAAAAGTGGTACTTCTAAACTCTCCAGGAAGAAGCTTGTGCTCCCTTTCATTTTCTTTTCATGAAAAATGTCATGACTGTTTTGGAAGGCTGATTTTTCTTACTGTAAAATTCACTCTTACTGTTATTATCTTGAAATAATTGATTTAAATGTCTTTTTTTTCCTGAAATATAACAACTAGGAACAAATTCTGTGTGATCAGAACAGAACTGCATTTCATTTGTGACTGTTTTCTGTTTTGTGACTTTTCTGAAAAGTTAATTCGAACCCAGAAAGCCTATTTACGTGGCTAAATCCCTGGCAATGTCCTTCTCCGCTGGATTT
>VYZV01037689.1:0-38877 GCA_013401275.1 Pandion haliaetus | reverse complement strand
CAGAAAAGTCAGAAGGGAAGACCTTCTTCAGAATTTTACATCCAAACGAAGTGCAAAGACTTGATTACAAACACAGTTTGCACCTACGTGTTTTATTCATCCTCATAAACGTGATCAGTGTCTTTAAAGTATTTTTTTTCCTCTGTTTCTTAAACTGAAGAAAATATGAAGCTAGCTTGCAAGAACAAGGTATAGATCACCAGGCAGTTTAGCTCTGCAAAGCTCTAAAGTCTTCTGTGCCTAAAATCAGCATATATAATTTTTTAGATTCCCCCTGTAGCTGCAGTAACAGGTTCTCCCTGACAATTCTTAGTTCAAGTGTTTTGATCTGATACTTTCTCCAGGTTTTAAAAAGAAATAAACTAAATGTTAAAAAAAAAAAAAAAAAAAGAGAGAAGCCTGTTGCCACCACTGTGTATTTTAAGTGTCTTCCTGTCCTCGAGCTGTTCTTTCAAGGTGGTCATTAACCAGTCCTATAAAATCAACATGTTCTTTATTCTTATAGGAAGACAGTTAATAGGTTGCATAAAGTTAACGGTGTTTCCTCAATTTTCCAGCTGAATTCAAACCTGTTCTAGAGTGATTTGTAGCACAGCGTATGATTTCCAGCAGACTCCTGTTTTAGCAGATATTATTAGCTTTGAAACCATGCATAAACTCTCAGAAGGTCAGAGAAGGATAAAAACTGACAGGAAGAGGCTTCAGTAAATGAAGGTAAATACATCAAACAATCTGTTTAACACAGGCACCACATGAGTCAGTAGTGTCACCTCTTCTCTCTCTGCAGAGAAAGTTAAATCTAGACAGGAAAGTACCGATTATTGAAACTCAAGGGCAGCAAATTTTGTTTAGATGAAAGAACCGGAAGAGGAAGAAAAACAAGGCAATACAGCAATTGGCAGTCATTACAGCAAATTCTGCAATATGGCAGCAACATGCAGAGCACTCCCATCTCCAACACCCTCACCTCAGGAATCCCAGGACTTCTGTCTGTGAAATAGACACATCTGTAGTGATAACTCCAAAAATTCTTCATTAAAATTAGCTGCTGTGTCATACTACAGGCAGGACATAAATAACTTCCACTTCCCATGCCACAGCTCCCTGTTGAGGCTTTGCTAACACAGGGATTGAGACTCAAGTATCTCCTGCTCCTAAATCTGCAAGGGAAAGAAAAAAAAATCTTATTTATCTCTCAATTTCTTCAAAACCTGAGCTATTTTCATAAAGGCTAGAATTGCCTATGGAAATCTCTTTAAATCTACAGCTGAAGGTTGAGGTCCAAAGCCACAACGCAACCATCTCGGACTGGTCTGGGAGCATGCGAGATGTCTGTCCTCAGTCTGCCCTGCTGTTTGGACACTGTCATCCTCCTTGCCGAGCGAGACCAGGAGCTCTGTAGCGCATTCTCCTGTAAAACCAGTCGATTTTTATTGAAAAATCCATCACAAATGTGATGTTACTATGAAGCTCATGAGGATGCTGCTCATTTTGTATAATTTCTATAATATTTGAGGTCTTTAGAGAAAAAACTGCTTACAATTGTCCTTGTGCATGCTCTAGCAGGACTGAACCTTAAATTATGCCTATCCCTAGGCATTACCTCAGATCTACTAGCAGTAGCAGATAATTATGATCTTCACTAGAAATACTTCCCTGAAAGTCAAAAATTGTTTTATGCATTTTCTTGCAAGTAACCTTCAGTTTACAGTAACACAATACTTATGGTGAACTCTGATACCGAGTACTAGAAAAAGGAAGCCTTGATTACTCGTACACAGTTAGTCAGCACAGAAAGGTCAGCTTTACATCTACATACATAGTCCAAGTTATAAATGAGTTTCTATGCAAAGAACACAGTAGAAGTCTTTGCCACATAGTGATCTGACTTCTTATTCAGACAAAGAAATAACTATCTTTAGTCAAATAACATCCTTCAATTTTTTTTCCTATTACTTTGAACAGTGTTGTTGAATCCACTATAAAGAATATGTCGCAAAGCTTGTATATTATTCTCTTCCATCAAGAAGTCCTTTATACCAACACATACTGTGAAGAAACAGGAGGACAAAAAAACATACTGCTCTTTCACTGACACAATATCATTCTAAGCTCAGGCTAAAGAGTCACACCTAAACAGAAGATACGATGCAGCAAAAACTGAAAGTCCCATTTTAGTTTGAAAAGTAAAAACAAAACAAACAAAAATCTACATGAAGCAAAATTTTCATTGGCAAAATACTTGTATTTATTCCATTGCTAATACATAAGAAGGGATTTATTTGCTATATTTTAATTTGATTTCAGAACATTAAAAGCAAAGTACACTGAATAATTTAAGCTTTAATGTATTTCTCTGAATGGAACACGCTCTCATGAGAGGTGAGTAAAAGAATCCGTTTACGTTGCGCAAATGGACAGTAGTAAAGAAAGATTTCCCTAAACACAACACGTCCATATAATTTGCAATCTCTGGCTTTATATAAGCTACTATAAATGTGTTTTTCATATTTTGGTTAATGTAAAACTCTTGTAGCTGAACCATAATGCCATTCAGTTCTTATGCCTGAATAATTTGAATCATTGGAAGGAAACAAGAAGCATCTAACATATAGGTGAAGGAAGGGAAGATTTAAAATAATTAATCAAAACTAGGAAAGAATGACAAACTAGTTCTCTGATACTTTGAAAGAAATTTTGAATGCAGTACAAAGCAGTTGCAGGCTTTTCAAATTTAAATGAAAAGCATCAGCATGAACACTAAAATATTGTAACTGTATGTCAGAGATGAGGGCAACATTCAACAAGAAAAAAATATTCTCCTTGGGTTCTCACCATATGCAAACTGAAGTCACAGTTTATACATGCAAAGGCCTATTAGTGTGAAGTTGCACAAATTCTGGCTTCTGTAGTCTTTCTGCAATAGTAGAGGTGCATCAGTGCAAGACATGAATTTACTTGTAAGGACTGGAGAGGCCATAAAGACAATTCAGTCAAAGAAAAGAAAATCCTTTGCCCTGACTAGCAAGTCAGACGTCTGGTAAAGCTGTCATGATGGGGGAGAGAGAGTTAAAAGCATCAGTGACTCTCTGTTGGAAGTTTGCAGGTTCTCAGGTTTAATTTCCCAAATGTCAGAATTAGGACTGGAGCAGATCTAACATTTTTAACTTGCAAAGCAATGTATCTCTTACCTTGATCAGTATGGGTTTTTTTAGGAATTAAAGCATTCAGATATGTCATTATTACAAACGACAATTGATTTTAAATGCTAACATTAGTTCATTTATGGCTTGCACTGAAGCAAAAAGCGCAGTCAGCTCTTTGGACAATGAGTAAAGGGACAGCAGCAACACAGCTGTCACGAAAAACACTTTGCTTGGTCTAAGACGCTACTGGAGTCCAACCAAATTAGACGCAAGTGGTCAGAGAGGCAAAAGACAGCACAAAGTGACGCACCCTAGATCAAATGTCCTGAAGCTCCCTGCAGGGCATCTACTTAGAAAAGCCTGGTGGAAATGTCATTTCCCTTATTATAATAAAATGCTTCTTTTTTTAAAAAGTATTGAAAAGGGGCAGAAAGGTAGGGGGTTTCTCTGTGCACACCAAGAGCCACACGCCGCCTGGATACCTGCCACCCAAAGTAAACGAGGGTGGTGAGAAACAGTCTTTGTATCTAGAAAATATCACACATGCACTACTGCTCTGCCCCCGAATGAGCTGACCAAGGCCAATTAATGCAGAGCCAACAAGACAGTACCAAATTTCATCATGTAGGAGGCTAAACAGCAAATTTAAAATTACAAAGCAAGAAAGTCCTTACAGAAGTAAATAGCTTGGAACCTATCAGCTGTATGTGTGTTTAGGGATGGCTGAAGGAAATGTTATTACTCATCAGCTGTAGCTCTGAGGACATTAAACAATAGCAGTTATGTACCTAATCTGCACAGGTGTTTTAGTAAATCCTACAAATGCCTCACTCAATCATTTATTGTATAAATATCTTTAAGACACTCAAGCCCCAAACTATTACAATATAATTTCTTCCCCAGAGTAATTGAATCTTGCATGTATTGATGAATAACACAAGGAGAGAAAATACAACGAAGGCCAGCAATTACTAAAAGAAAAAAGCAGAAGATTATTTTTAACAGTCAAAAAGTTCTTATGTTCCCACCCATATACTTGTTACTGAAAATTCAGAATATCCGGAGGTTAACTCAAGAGTCATTCAAAGTCCTTTTTCGGTCCTGTCACAAGAACTCAGTTTTTCTTCAAAAGGACATAAATTCACAGGGGAGGTTCCCTCTGTCATCTTTTTTCTTTTATTTATTTTTAATTCTTTCTTTCAAGTTGCTTTTGGTATTGTTTCTTGAAATATCCATTATCCTTCAAGTCTAAAAATTATATGAAATTCTTGCAACCTTCTGATATATCATTAATGACTGCAGTTCCTCCAATGTGAAAGCATGGAAAATCAAAGTCTTAAGTCTTTTAAGTAGGTGAAATACAGCTATGTACAGAACAGTAACAAAAAGTGTCACTTGAAGAAAAGCTAGTGTTAAGTGTGCTTGCTATTTTATTTTTACAATTCCCACTTTGAGCTTTTTGGGACGTACGCGCTCTTAGGGATCTCATATTGTTCATGTGTAAAGAAATTATAGCGTTTTTACTTTACTGCTTTCAAAACAGACAGATTAAGACCATCTTGCTCTTTTTAGCCACATATGACTCTGGGTATATCGCCTCTTTTGGCCAAAATTGCTCTTGGAAAAAAAAAAAAAAATATCAAGGACAAATTCAGGTATGGTTATTTTGCTTAAACTGCTTCAATTATAACCAAAACTTCATAAATTTGGCTAAGCTGGAGTCAGCGGTGGCTGCATGCACGCATTTTCTAGTTATTTTGGTATTTAGATATTCAGTAAAATTTGTGACAGTCTGCTTAACTAGAAGCAGGCCTTAGAAAACAATCCTTGCATGATTTGAATACAGCCGTTAAGTACGAAATGGTGGCATTACATTAAACAGCAGCTTTTTTTGTTGTATCAGTATGAACAGCATAATATAAGATAGACTACATGTTAAAAATGCACTGAGGTATCTTGTGAACAGGACATCCAAGTATCATAATAATATAGTATGAAACTTTAATTTACAAGTGGTATAAATGCAAACCTCTATTACATGCAACAATCAGTCTGCACCCAATCTAAGTCATTTCTTCTAGAAGGCTGTCATCTAAAGAAACAGAATCTCTTTCTCAACACAAATAACACACTCGCGACTCATCATAATAGCCAAAACTCTATACACAATGTATATTGTCAGGATTCTTCCTGCAATACATAATTTAAAAAAGCCATGCTTAAAGTTGCACTTTCCATTAAGCTACTAGTCTTATTTAGACTATCGAGTTATGCATTGGGAGGCAATTTTCACATTTTTGGAAATGTACATATTCATTATTCTATTTAAAAATGCAAATACATTTTCATTTCAAATCGTACTGAGACAGTAGTTCCCCAGATAGGCTACTCTGCACCTACAGTAACTGACATCTGCCAGCAGTTCACATTCCGGTTAGGAAATGTGCTTTAGGTTTATTGTGTTTTGTTTCATTTTTTAACTTACCTAATCAGTTTATTTTCTAAACACAGGATGCCACAGTACGAGCTCTGAGCTCTGATTAGCTGATGCACATTATTTGCCAGTTGCTGCACTGTGAATGTCAGTACATCCCTCTCCTCTCTGCTGGGCTTCTCTGTTTAACAGCATTCAAGCTGTTTGCCAGCAAGAAACTGCTTCATTCCTTCCTCCCACAGCCCACACAAAACCAGTCCAACATTTACATGAAAGGAAGAAAAACAGAAAAGAAAAGAAATTTTTCAAGCTGCTGAAAAAATCATGTGCATGGGTGTCAAAGCAGGGACAAAAACAACATGTTTGTTAACAATTATCCATCTCATTTTCTCCTCTCACCATTTTAACTTTTCATTGTCCATGTTTGCAAAAAGACCTTTTCATACAGTTTTCAGAGGCTACAGCTATTCATTTTTCAAGACCATTAAATAGCCAAAAACTCAAAGAACTAATAAGGATATTTAGGATAGCTGTAGCATATTACCTTAGATGCCGTGCTGCAGTTGCATATTCCTCCTGTGTCTGCAAAGGCCAAAAACTAGTTTTCACTCTGTTTACATCTGGTGACCAGCAGCCAAGCAGTTTTATCTCCATTAACCCCCCTTCAGGCAAATAAATACATGTATGTACATGTATTTAATCATTCATATCCATATTTTTAATAGTATTATTTCCTGTTTCACATCACAATGGCAACATTAAGCCATGTTTTAGGTGCTCTTACATAGTTTCCTGGGACCACAACACACCAAAAGTGTCCCAGGGCAAAGCTGTTTTTCTCTGACCAGGGCACTGTCTCCTGCTCTGTCCTCTCGACCTTTTCACTTCTCTGGATAACTAATAAAAGTTCCATTTTTATTACAGCTCTCCGATTCCTGATGGTTTATGAGCCTGTCTGTCTTCAAGGCTAAAAAAAGGCGTAGATTTTTTATTTTTGCTGTTTGCTTTCACTTTTACCTTAAGGTGCTTAAAATACATTGACCCAAGGCAAATGCAGTGTCTATGCTGGCTGGCCCCTTTGGTTTTACCATGAAGGAGGCTTGAGGTAGCTTTGCCCCACAGTATAAATAAGTGCAGGATCTTTACTGTGCTTCTACTTTTGAACAGATAAGAAAGAGAAAACTACCCTAAAGCTACAATAACCAAATCTGAAACTTTTTAGCTGTTGGAACAATCTCTTCCTATTCTTCGTAACCGTTAAGCTTTCAAATTCAGTGCCAGCCAACATAGCTAAAGCAAAGCGAGCATTACTATGCAGCCATTATTTACTCATTTATTTTAATGAATAACAATGATGGTGTCTAGCCATAACTCCACAAACCACCACATAAAAGAAGCTTGTCACAAAAGGCTGCGTGCGCTGAACTGCCATGAACTGTGCTGCAGTACAGTTTTAACAATACCTTTACAAACAAATCTTTTTGTTATTTGTATTGTTCTAGAAGTGATTACGATAGTGACAGAGGACATGGGCTACTCAAGTTTGGAAAGCTATAGAGACGAAAATGTAAGAGCTAAGTAAGAGCAGATTTTATGTTATTACACAAACTAAATGAGATCAGCAATGATAAATTCTCCCTTGGAGGAGAAGTAGAAATACGAGCTCAAACAATAGTAACTCTGAGCTTACAGAAAAGATATGCCAGAACATAGTGAAGTGGGGAATAAGGAAAATGTGATTGAGGTCACCTCTACTTAACCTTTCCTGGGGAGGAAAACGCAGGTAAAACAGAAAGCTGTTAAAAAGCAGGATCAAATGAAAAGTGATTCCTCTTAATAAAGTTGCCTAAAGGTCAACGCTTATAGCAAAAATAAATCAAATGGAAAAAAAAAAAAAGAAGGTTTTCAAATGAGGTCTGCTATATCCAAACCATGAAAAAAAGAGACTGCAGTTACACCAAATGTTGCATTGTGTCTTCTGTCCAGAACAAAAGCTCTGACACTATCCTTGTCCTTCGGACTCGCGCGGTGGAAAACATGGGAATGGCTGGTGGCACCAGGAAGTTCCTACACTTCAGCTTGGGAGGGTTTTGCACCAGCGAGTACCTCCCCTGTGTTCTTCAGTTTTTTTCTCCAGACCAATAGCTTTAATCACTATTAGACAGCATCACTGCTTTTAGCCCCAGACCTTAATGGTATTTCAAAATAAATAAAAAAATACACACTCCCCTTAATGGCTTGCGTTTGGGTATTTTGGTTTTGTTTTTTTTTAACTCAGAGCATAAATGAGGCTTTTGCCAAGACTGAGGAGTTTCTGGTATCAATCTAGGACATCCAAACAGTTTTGCATGTGTTTAAAGCAAGTTGGATGACTCATAGTAGTAAAGTCTCAACAGGGGTAACTATTACTGACATTACTAAATATAAGTGCGTGGATTAGGCTTTGCAGGATCAAAGATGCAGTACATATTAGTCTTCATTCCAGGAGATGAGGTATTCCTGATAAACAGGATATTAAAGTCTTGAGAGAAATAATCACAATTAGTTTAAGTAGAAGGATTATTGGGATGGTTTCGTTTTTTAAAAAATGGAAGCAGTAGAATAAGAAGAAATATTTGTGAGCATATGCCTTAATCTCTGCTTCCATGGAAAAATTACTATTACATTCAATAAAAAAAAATCCAAATTGAGCCCAAATTTCAGTATGCTGGTTAAAAAACAATCATCTCTGAATCCATCAACTGTTCTTCTCTCAATTCCCTATGCAATTGTATCAACCAGTGTCGTTGCATTGCACTTTTATATTTAAGAGTAAGTCGCAGTCTGATTCTTGGTTTTGTTTAACTGTATAATGCCAAATTGTTTAAAAAAATTTGATAGCAATTCATTAAATGGCGAGCAGCTTCATTTAGAAAGTGGGGTTTATAGCGTAATATTACATTGGACTGCACAGATAGATTAGCTTGAAATTTGTTCTGTAATTAATTCCCTGGAGAGAAATCTATTTGCATGCAAAAAGAAGGAGACTTAATTAATGGCCAAATAAATTTAAATTGATATATCAGCTACTCACAGACAATTGTAGCTTCATTCCTTATTGAAACCCAACACAGCACTGACTAGCTTTTTTATAATTTAAAACAAAGCTATATAATAGATCTTCTGTAAGTAAAGAAAAGAATAATCCTTTTGTTTGGATTTCAGTAACTCACTAGATATGGAATAGTTGAGATTGACATTAATGATACTGAAAATATTATGAGTTTTTTTAATTGTAAGGAAATGCTAGTGGGAAAACACCAGTGGGTCTTGCTGAATTACCAAGTTGGATGAATCCTTCTTAATACCTCCAAGGAACCACCTTATTTTTAGCAATGACCTTGTCACAAAAGAAGGGCATATATTAACAATAAACACTAAAGACACAAAATTAATGCAAAGTAAAAATCACGCAGGTGGACTTGTACTGTCTAGTAACTGGGCTACTAAATACAAGGAGTCAGCTATCCAGCTAGTGAATTTTCTCATCTCTCACTGTATTTTGCACAAAGTCTAATTTGGTAGGAATGTCATGAGAAATTCCATTAGACAGATAAGGAACATCCCCATATGAGACTCCACTAAGCGGTATTGAGGTGGTATTAAGAGGACGACTAGGAATTTTAAGATTTTACTTTTTAGGACTGACAAGTGGGGGCTTTGAGGATTTCTTTGACATCTGGAATCCCTTCCAACCCAAATGACACTGCAAGTGCATAGAGACTTACCTAGATGCTTAAATTCCTAAAAGAGCCCAAGTGCACACACTGTACAGCACTTCTCACACTGCTGTGAACCAGAACTTTAACTAGAGCTCTCAGATAAGATAGCAAATGCATATTGTCTTCTAGAGGTAAAAACTGGTGTGGAAAAGTTTTTTCTGGCACTGTCTATGCTCATGGCTGTGAAAATAGAGTATTTCAGTCTCCTGGGGTGTCAGCCTGACTCCTTTGGGAAACTTTATCTTCACTGAAATAAATGAAAAGCATAACCTTAAAACACTGCAAGATTTCTATGACCATAATAAATCTCTTCTATCTACCAAAATTGCTCTGGTTCAACAGGAACCAGGTTATATTCCACTTCTGCCTGGTACTTCAGCCAACATAGGTCCTAATATTTAAATAACTTTAAATTATGCACCATCAGTTTTTTCTAGTTATCTATAAATCAATATCATAATGCCAGCTATCAGAAAGACAACACTGCCTCACAGCTCTATAAAAATTACCAGTGTTCTCTGATGGCTATTGCTAGGGAATTTGCAAGCACAATTTGTATGCTTAACTGCATGTATATATACACATACAATAAACTTATTGCCACTGTATCCCCAGGAGAACAAACATCTGGGTTTGTTCACTTTGTTAAAGAGAGACAATGACTAAAAAAGTGCATTACAGTCAAAAACACGTAGCGATTCTATTTAAGGATGCAGAAATACAGACTTCTTTTCAAGAAAGAAGTATGAAGGGACCCTGTTTCAGATCCTTAGAAAATCCCAGATATTATATCAAGTCAAAGTATCAGGTTGCTATTGTGGCTAACTGCTACGCAAATGCTGTTGCTTCCATTAGTTGGTGTATATAACAGATGGGTGACTGGCTCCTTGGAAAATTAAAAATATTGATTTCATTCTAATAATCAGGAAAAAAATGACAGCAAAGTCAAATGTGAAATTGGGTGGAAGACTCTCACACATTAAGCAATGAAAGCTACTAGTTAAATGGGAAAGGTAAAGTATATATTCAGGTAAACTTCGTACAGTGTCATCCTTCAATCAAGTTTCCATACATATTATATAGAATCTAAATTATTGCCACATGCATACCTATGTTGTGAGTGGTATTGATGATTAAATTGATGTTTATCACTAAACACAAGGCAGCAGATAAAAGAATTTATATTTTTAAATTAAAGCAGAAAGTTACTTGACATTGCCTTAATATTTATACAATGAGATCGCACATTGTTCAGAATCAAGCTTGCAGCTACAATGAGCACATAAATCAGATTAGGGTAACAAACTCACTCAAATCACTGAAGCAGAAAAAAGTTCAGTTTGAAAATCACATCCCTACGGCATCTTCATGAGGAATGTGTTCCCAAGCTTATTGTATTTCTATAAAAACCTGAAAGAGTTCTCATGTCCAGTGGATGTCGTCTTCCCTGAAAGACACTACTTCTCCTTTGCCAGGTACCAGGATGACATGAAAGATGCTATAGATCATATCAGGTAGTACCTGTCAGTTTGCAAGAGAGGAGACTTTCAAATGAGTTAGAAAAAAATTAGCTGTAAGAGTTTGAATTTTTGCTGTATAAGATCTCCCTACTCTGACTTTTTGTTATTTCTAGGAATACTGCAGCACGAATAACCCTGCCGGAATATAAAAGGTATGAAACTTAAACAGTATAGTAGTGCATACAATTATTTCTAAAGAATTTTAATACCAGCTGATAAGACCTTTGAAACAAAGTCGTCTTCCTTTATAGTTACACAAATTGATTAAAATTTGAGAAGAATCTTCAAGAGGTCTGTTCAACTCTTTTTCCATGAGGACTCCCACTGAGGAGGGCACATTGTGCTACACAACAGCAGACTGGTTGAAACAAGAGGCCTCACTTCAATATTTATAGGTATAGCACAAAAAGCACTGACTAACACTAATGGCAGTAGTAAAATTTAAGTCCAGACCAGTGTTTAATCCGTATCTGTGAAAAAGAGATTTGTTACCAGCATAGTTCAACAACGACACAAAGTGCGTGCAGCACAAGTCGATGGCGTACACACAGATCCCCCAGCTGCAATGAGCTGTACTCATGGAGGGGTCGGCCATTACGCACAGTAACGCTGAGCACTGACAAATTCAGTCAGCTCAAGGCGATGGCGGAGGTAAAAGCTGTGGTCAGGTAGTGCGACTGGTGTCCCCTACTCCTACCAGCCCCCGCCCCAGTAACATGCCATCTGGTGAGGCACATGGCCATTAGCCGCTAAAACGAGCTGATCGCACGCCTACTTCTCCTTTCCAGGCATCCCTGGCACAGGACGATCAGGGTGACCCACGTGGCAGAACACGGACCCATGACAGCAGGCAGGGCCCTGCCTGTACACACCGGCAGCTGCAGGCCTTGGGCCGGAACAGCGGCGGGAGGGCAGGCCCGTGATCCCCAGCAGCCTTCCTCCCAGGACCCAGCCAGTCTGTGCTCCTGAAGGGTAGTGTGAGCCATGGCTGATGTAATGAAATGACCCGATCTGCAGAGGGTCTACGAGAAACAAAAAGTTCTGACTGAAACAGCAGCTTTGTTGCACCCAGGATCTCTCAAGAAGCTGCCTGTCCCCGTAGTGTTGGGTGACAGGCAGCTGCTTCTCTCCAAAATCAGTGTAAACCCAAAACACAAGAATGGGAGCCCTTATGTTGGTTTTCTACTAATCACATTTCCACACATCACCATTTCAGCAAAACCCAGTCAGTCTATTTCAGCAGCGGAAAAGTATTGGGGGGAAAAAAAAAAAACCAAACAAAAGTAAGTCTCTACAGAGAGCACAGGCTGCTATTATAGACAGTCTCTTCTGCAACATGCCACAAATTGTGACTAAAGAATGACATCTGCTTTCATCAGACACCAGAGTCCAATATATTTAAAGAGGTAGTACATAGGAATTAGATTATAACTTATATAGTTAAATATTTCACAGAGCTTCCATACTTCTCTTTTTTTGTCAACAGAAGATAGGTGGCTTTCCAGAGAATATTCATTCAGTCTGTCACTTCAAATGTCTCTCTTTAATAATTAACATAAATACTTAACTTTCAAAGATGTTAGCATGTCATTACTTGTCACATAAATTGTAGAGTTAGATACTTGCAGAGGTGTATTTGAAGACTGCTGCTGAGCAACTTTCAGCATTCATGAATAAGATATAGGACCTTTCATATTTCATTAGATATAGGCATACTTTCTATAGTTATGAAACAAAAAGTACACAGTGTCTATTTCTAAAGTAAATGTTCACTTTGAACTGAACTTGAAGCAAATTGAGGCAACAAAGCCCGTGGTCTCAGTCTGGAGGTCCTCATCCACAGACATCTTTTCACGCTAATCATCCAAATGAGTACGGTCTCTTTTTGTGAAGGATAGAGTTATGGCTGCCTAGAGGCAGAAGCAAACCATGCCTGTCTGTCTGCTACTGAATCAATTGACAATTTAAAAAGTTAGATCTGGGTAGAAGACCCAAGTATCTCATTGTTCTCATTTACATTTCCTGTAGCATAAACTATAGAATTAGTATATGCTGGCAGGTCGATGTTGCACTGGACTGACTTTAATTTGTTCACATTAATGCACTTTGCATCTACAGCTCCCTCCCGTTCTCTAGGGAGCCATTTCCCACCTTAAATTTCAGTAGACAAGCCTGATGGGAAGAGGTTCACTCCTGTTATGGGTTTGTGTGGCGCGGTTTTCTTTGGTAGTGGGGGAGGCGGCTAGAGAGGTGGCTCCTGTGAGAAGCTGCTGGAAGCTTCCCCGGCTCCAAAAAGTCGGACCTGCCTCTGGCCCAGGCTGAGCCCATCAGTGACAGTGGGAGCGCCTGTGTGAGAACAGATTTAAGAAGGGGAACCTACAGGGAGTAGTGGGATTGGAATGTCAGAGGAACCCCTCTGCTGATACCGAGGTCAGTGAAGAAGGAGGGGGAGGAGGGACGCCTGAGGAGGCTGATGGCCCTGCAGCCTGTGGGGAGACGGCAGGCTGTCCCCCTGCAGCCCAGGGAGGAGAACAGTGGAGCAGAGGCTCCCAAAGATGGCTGTGACTCCATGGTAAAAACCGCGCTGAAGCAGTGTGTGACTGGAGAGCAGCCCGCGGAAAGGACCCGTGCCAGGGGAGTTCGGGAAGAACTGAAGCCCGTGGAAAGGACCCACGTTGGAGAAGTTGGTGAAGGACTGTCTCCCGTGGGAGGGACCCCACGGTGGAGCAGGGGACGAGTGAGGAATCTTCCCCCTGAGGAGGAAGGAGCAGCAGAGACGATGTGTGGCGAGCTGACTCAACCCCCATCCCCTGTTCCCCTGCGCCGCCGGGGGAAGGAGGGAGAGAGAACTGGGAATGGAGCTGAGCCGGGAAGGCGAGAGGGGTGGGGGGAGGCGTTCTGATGTTTGGTTTCCCTTCCTAATACCCTTGTGTTTTGTTTTTGATTTGATTTGTAGTAAATTAAATGGATTTTGTTTCTTCCCCAAGTTGAGCCTGTCTTTTGCCCGTGACCATAAGTGGGGAGTGATCCCTCCCAGTCCTTGTCTCGACCCACGAGCCTGCCTTTGGATTTTCTCCTCATCCCAACGTGGCCAGGGGTGGGGAGTGAGCGAGCAGCTGCTTGATGCTTTGTTGCCGAATGGGCTGAAACCGAAACCACAACAACTCCCATTACACAGTGCCTGCAAAATACAGTGGTGTGGACACCGCATTACTCTGCTTCTATCCATCTTCCCCCCCCACAGCCCCAGACCTCCTGGCTTCCCACCCGAATCTACCTACTGCTGTATTTATACATCCTGCACTGCTTCAGGGTGGGTTTTTGCTTGCTATCTCTATGTTTACAAGCTGGCATATGGCCACTCACTGCAGTTCCAGCTTTTGCTAAATAAGAAAACTTTTTCAGCAGTAGCACTAGTGCTTCCACTTAGACTACTATTGGGTTTGATTTCCTCAGAAAATTGGCATTTCTGGTCTTAAATGGAAAATGCTGCAAGAATTCAGGCATCTCTGAAATGTTGCCTAAAGAGAGGAGACCCTGAGCATATCCATACCCTGTACTAGGGACATGCCACAGCACAGGAATTCCAGCAGGAACATTTGGGAAGGACAGAAACAGTATTTTCAGGAATGATTCCACTGACCTATCGGTATAATTTTTTCATCACTGAAAGATGCAATAAGTTCAGATACATAGAAACAGCATTAAGGACCAAGTGCTCGCACTAAGTATGTTTGAGGAGGCTGGGAGAATGGAGGTAGCCACTCCAGGACAGCTGTGGTTTGCACCCCCAGAGCTCACTCAGCACCCTTGCGGGAGGAGCAGCCAGATGTTTAGACAGATACCAACAGTCTGCAAGAGCATGTCTCCTGTTGCTTCCCTCAGTCTTTCAGCTTCCAGGCATGACCTCAAACTGGTATCTGCAGTGGGATCACCGAGACATGTGACTCCATTTTTTTTTTTCCCCTGAAGGATCACATCCCAGTTCGCACTTCCCTATTCTTCTTCCCAGAAAAGCTGCTTGCTTGCTTATTGTCCCTTGCTCATGAACTTTCTTAACAAGCATTTGGTAACCTTTAATTAGAAAAATCCCCGAGCAGAGAGGTAGGCAGCAACTTTTCTCAAGGGACATCTGTCTTGAGAATTGCACAGTAAAACAACTGCAAAACTGCAAGAATGCAATTATTCACAAGAAAAGTGTTTTAAGTCTAAAAGATACGCATGTGTTTTGGTTTGGTATCATTAAACTACTAGGTAATTTTGAATTTGAATTGTGAATCATCCTTGCGTGGTCCTTCTGACTTAAATTCTCTTTTGTTTAAGTAGTATTCATTAAAAGCAAGTGAGTCATTAGGTACGGTCTGGCTTTCAGGCAGAAGGCGGCAGTGGAAATTCCCCACCGCAGCTCATATCCTCAAGATCAAAAGGAAGAATCTGCTTCCCTGCTTAACACTGAAGAGAATTTTTTTTATGTAATTAAGCGGAGGATAAATTGCTACTGATCTGTGAAGATGCAGAAGACAAAGGTCTATTATAATAATTGACAATAGTTATAAATTAAAACTAGTTTATAAGTCTTAGCTATCCAATCAAAGCTTCAAATTGATGGGAAATACCACTTGCTAACTTATGAACAGGGAAGCGATCATTTATCTGCATGATTTACCTGCATCAGTGCAATGTGTCTATCTGGTCCATGCTCCAGCTATTTTATCCCAAAAAAATATTCCTCTAATCTCTCAATCCCCTCCCTTCTAGTCTAAAATATCTACCTCTCTAGACACTGTGTAGGCATCAACGTGCAGTCTGCACAAATACCTTTGTGTTTTGGGGTCTGAGACTAATCGTCTGCGTCTTCGCAATGTAGACACAGCTTCCTACCTCCTGAAGGTAGCAGTACAACACACAGCGTGCACACAGCTATTTGCGACTTTTTCATTGAACACTTTAAAGTGTAAGGAAACTTTTAGTAAAGACGTATGTAAAGATTTTATGTTTGTTTGTTTTCCTTTTCTTTCTTAAGACAAAGAGGTTTTTTTTATTTTCTCTTAGACTTGGGCAAGAAACCAAGACAGAAGTTTCAGCTTATGTCCAACTGCCACCACGCTATCAATGAACAGGTCTCTTCTCTTCACCCAGCTGCAACAGTGCAGTCCCACTTCCCCCATCAGGAGATGGGTAAGACAGGGAAAGACTGTCCACACCACAGTACCATGGCTATGATGCATTTCATGCTTTACAGAAAATACCTATCCATTAAAGTCAAGCTCTTGAACACAGAAGGATTGTCAAAACATCTCCAGCTCCTTTTAAAATTCCAGTCCAAGCAAATTAAGTGCTAAGTCTATACTTGCTGTACATCATCTATAGGACAGTAAATTTCTTTCCAGAAATATATACTCAATGGTGGAGATGGTGGAAGGCATGCATGAAAATGATGGGAAAACGTAAAAAGGAGACATCAGAGAAGAGACACAACTATTGAAGAGGAAACTGTACAAAAAAAAGAACTCAGATGGATAACCAAGGGGGAGAAGGGTTGATCTACTGTAAAGAACCTATAAATTAATTTCTCCTGAAGTCAATGACAAAAGTCTTAATCATATTTGTTCAGTCTGAATTCAACAGTATCAGCACACAGACTGTTCTATCACACACTAATTTCATTAAATTAATAGACCTGTTTCACTAAAACTGCTTACATCTTTGAAAAGCTATATTGATCATCTAAAGGATGTTAAAAGCAGTGGGACACAAGTGACAAAAAATGAAGCGAGACCCTTAATCTGAGTTTGTTCCCAGGCAGTAACACAGCTAGAAATGAGATATAGGAATGGTTTTATTCCATTGCTTGTGCACATGTACCTAGCGCCATACTAACTTCAGCAGGGCACCAGATCCCAGTCCAGAAGGCAGCAGGGCTCCTGGGAGTACCGTTAGACATGCCAGACCAACGTGGGCGTTTTGTACAACTCAAATGGTTCTAGATACCTATATGCATCCACGTTACCTGTTCTCAGTAAAACAGCACCTCCAACTCCAACATTTCCTCTGAATTAGGAATATGTACACTGATTCTTCTCATTTTTATCATCGCATGGATTAAAAAAAAAAAACCCAAACCACAAAACACTAGTAAAAAGAGAAATTGTACACACATATAGAAACAACCTATCCATTGCTAAGCCTTCGATAGCTTTGGTTGGTATGGTTTTAAATCAACAGTCAATGCATAGCCCAGTAAAATGCCTGAAGTTCTAGACAGTAGGAATGGAAGACAATACTGAAAATAGAATAGAAATAATAGAAAAAGCCCACACCTCTGGAAGCAGTAGACATTTTTAAAAATACGTATCTGAACCATGTGGTAGTCAGCTTAATACACATATCTAATAAATTGTATATGGAAACAATCTTTAGCTCAGAATAAAATAACACCTCAATGTATATACACTTCACATATTTTGCCTTGTGGGTGAAATCCCCTCCACAAACATACAGCTTGATAATTCACAGCTGATGTAGCCTAAAAATAGAATCTCTGGTGAGGTGAAACATAGGATCAAAGTGTTGAGCTTTTACATTGCAGCACATGGACTTGTTCTCATATAGAAAAGAACAACAATATTTCAATCGGTACAAACTGGAATTTTCCTTTAAGTTTTTTAAAATAGCACAGAATGTGTAATTCTGTCTTATATCAAGAAAAGGAAATACAACTTCCTCTTTCAGTTAAAATGTCAAAATAGTGTAAAAAATGTATATTCCATATCAGCACATGAAGAATTAAAAAAGTCTTCAAACTGTAAAAAAAAAAAATCTTCTGGTTAGATACTCAGAAGCATGCAAAGCAGACCTGAAAAGTTCATTTTCCACATGGAGACTCACATCCACCTGTTAGGCCCTCCAGCTGCCAATACTCAGGTCTTTGACTTATTTCTTTGCTCTTAAGAGACAGAAGCCAGATGGCCAAAATTGAATATCCCTCCCAGCTGGCCAGTGTGAACGAACATACCTGCTACCCAGCTGGCCAGCCAGCCTACAGATAGCTTCAGGCTGGCCAGCCAGAAAGCATATGTTGTCTTTCACTGAGCTAGTGGACCAGCTAGCAGAAATCTAGGAGAAAAGCACGAGATAGCAGTGAAAAGATGTTGTTTTGTCCTAGAAAATGAAGAAGCACCCCTGCTCGCTTGGGCTATGTGCTCTTGCTGAAGGCTCTTGTTACACAAAAGGATGCAAAATCTGTCTGTGCTCCAGTACCTGCTGGGATTATAACATGCCCAGGTGTAAGCAAGGCAGGTCAGAAGCTATTAGGCAGAGAAGCCACAGAGCTGGTGAAATGATTCTCCCCAGCATTCAGGCTCTGTAAGATATTTGCTCAGCCAGAAATGAAGTCCCTGTCATCACAGCTTGCAGTTGACAAGATATTCTGATTAGCACAACAAAATCTAACTCAGAGACATCAATATATATCTCAATCTTGAGCTGCCATGAAGACAGAGCCATAGGGTCACTTGAGGATCAGAATTATTTTTAGACCAAATTCCACAAAAAGATTTAGGGCACGACAACATTTCAAACTGACACAAGTATCTTGCACATACCTGTTTCCAGATGCACTCCACTCCAGAAACACTCGGAGCTTCAGGCCGTGCTTAATTTTCCCGAACTATGCAGGGGGGGAATGTTAGACACACCCTATGAATAAGGTCCATAATAGCCACATGCCTAGTAGGGGATTACTAAACTGGTTGTTAGAAAGTGCTAGAGAGAAGTGCATCTCCAGACAGTTTTGGGAGGGATTTCTTATCTTTCAGGAAGCCAGTATCAGTTGCATCAAAACGTATGTGTAGAAATGGGTTTTGGTTTTGCTTTCCTCATTATCAAGTGTACAACACGGGGAGGCTCCCTCTTCTGCGCTCAGCATGGCCGTCTGAAACCACCGAGCAAAAATCAAACAGAAGGAGCTTTACAGGAGTGGTCCTCTGGTGCTGGGGATACAGCTGCTTCTGCCATAAGGAAAACAAATTTCCCCCCCACCTCTGTGGCTGCTGTTTGGTCCCTATTACTCATTTATTTCCCTCTCCATAGCGCACCAGCATGACAAACACAATTTGCACAGTTCATATGGCAAAGAGAAGCATTTTATTCAGAGATGACAGAAGAGGTTATCAGTCTCTTTGGGAATTAATCAAGGGGTGTATGCAGCTATGTGTGGACATCCAGGACTTCACCCTGCATTAAGGATGATAGCCCAGGGGCAGGGCAGACCACAGAGAAGAGGAAGAGAAAGGAGAAGGGACTCAGAGACTGACCTTTGAACATCAGCTGTCTTTGACAGGAGGTAGCAGGCAGTTTGGGGACAGCTATGATTTAACAGCTGGTTTCACCACACCAATCTAAGTTGCAGAAAGACTAGGCTAGAGAAACCCTGAGTGCTAACATCAGAGCTTTAGTGCAGAGGAGCAAAAGGTGGCTTGGCGTAGTGCACCCCTTTGAGGTGGCACCCCATGGGTTAAGTGTGCTCCAGCCCCATTGAGGCTTGCTGCCTGCTCTGCAAAGGCACCTTTGCAGCCATGGAATTACATGGGGGAAAACCAATGGAAAAAGTGGGGTGTAAAGGGGGAAACGCATCAAAACCTGTAAGCTGTGCTTACCCAACACGATTTACTTAGTTCAGCTAACGGGAGGTGAAACAACTCCATTTACACTGACTGAGACAGCGTATAACATCATTGCACTGGGGAGACCAGAGGTACTGATTCACTGTACGGCAAACAGGGAGCTAAAGGCCACCAGCTACCTGCCTGAATAGCTGCGGGCAGCAGTATACACATTTAGAATTAAATATTGCACAAAAGCTTTCTAAAGAGAGGAGTTGTGTATTCAACATCATCAGAAAGCATGAGGCAAGTCCTTAAGAGAACCCCAATATTTCATCATCATCAAATTTAAACTGATAATTCCTTTAGTTTTATCACACTCAGTTCATTTTTTTCACATTGCTAATACCATTCCTGACATTGTTCAGCAAACTGGAAAAGAACTATAGTTACCACTATTATTTTAATATTCCTAACGTGTATAATACAGGGGTTGTAGAGCATAGCAGAAATTTGCATCTCAACTTAACGCAAAAGAAGTACCTTTACAGGTTTTTCTCTTTCCTTGTTCACCATGTAAAGCATAAGAGTTCTGGATAATAAGCAGTATGTACTCACAGTCTAGTGAGATACAATGATGCACAAGCCACAAAAGTGAAGATCTGAATTGCAAAAATGTCGTAATAATGAGAGATTACCTTTCTGCTGGGAAAAAAAAAAAGTCTGAATTACATCCATGTATTTAATTTCTAGGTTAAAAAAAAAATCACTATAAATTCCAAAAGTGTATAGGGATTGCAAGCTTTTAATTAATACACGACATAGAAAAAGACGGTGGAGAAGAGAAAAAATTCAAACAATGCTTTCTACGCATTTCTAAAGTAAGTAATTAAGTACTGAGACACTTGGAGCAAGCCTATATAAATATTTTGGGGGCTTTTGTTTCACCAAATACCTGTCAATTAAAAAAATCTTGGTTCAGTTTGGCACAATTTTGTTTCCAAGTTTTTGGACCCCAAGTCATTTACTGCCTAAAACCAGACCATCATTACGGTCTGTCAGGAAATGGGTTCTACGGTGTTTCATCATCTCTTCCTTGAAGGGCAGTGCTCCCTGCCAGAGGCCATTCCTACCCTCCTCCTTGTCACCACCCTATGCAAATCCCAGGCTGTAGTTAATTCCCATTCTTAGTTAATTCATTTGCAAGTCCTGAAGAGAAGAGTCCTCAAAGAAATAATTTAGGAACTGATAATGTAACAGGAGTGTATTTATCATCAACAGATTTCTTCAGCCCTACTAAAACCAGCAGAGCATCCTGGAGCTGAGGGCATCGTAAATCCAGCTACGCGAATTGCTCCATCCATCCCTGTGCCTGCTGATCTCACAACTGATCACTGCAATTTCAATTTTCCCATAAGGTCTTTCATTACAGGTGATTTGCATGCGGCAAAGGTGCATGCCTTGGCAAGCGGTGGGTAGGAAGGCAGCGAGCCCCCCCCACCCCCGGTGCCAGTGGGGGCTAGAAGTACGCACCCTCCGTGGAAACTAATGTCTGCTTCTTCTAACTGTGCCCATAGGGGAAAAAAAAATTCAGTGGCACATATGTCACTGCATTTATACCAAAAATCCAGATTGCCTTAATTTTGCACTATTGCACAGTTCAGTAGCATCTATTAAATTGCTAGAATTCCAGACATCCTCCTTTCTACATACCTCATAGCCAGGTACGTGCTTTAAAAACACAAAGAAACCACAATATTTCAAAGGCAGTTAAGTTTTAATATCTAAAAGTATTACTCTACCCCAGATGTTAATGTTTTATTTAGTAACGCCCCTAGAATTTTCCAGACATTTCATGGTAAAAAGGTCTCAATACATATTTGCATACAAGCTATTGGTAATTAGGTATACATAGCTACCACCCTGTTAAAACAAAACATTGTAATTAAACAAATGCATTTCAGCCCTAAGGAAGCTAAATTACCATGTAGTCAGACAACAGGAAAAGAAAAATGCCAGCAGCCCTGTTTGCAGATGGGCACCTAGTATTTTACCAGTTTCTGCAAAATGCTTTGGAGACTCTCAGTAATATTACTTTTATCCTCCTCTTACTTTTTTGTTCCGGTTAGTAACATCATCACGTAGCTTTTCTCATCCCCAAGTCTTTCTTTTCCCATTCGTCATTAATCTTTTAGCCCTCCCTATAACTTTCCTTCTCTGATGCAACCGCATACCTCTGACCTCTCTCCAGACACCATCTGAACTCCTGCAGCCCAGTCTGCAAAGCCACCAGAGACCCTCTCAGATCCCGCTTTTCCTTTTGACACCACTGTCACCAACACTGACATCTTCCTTGACAAGGCTTAGAAGAACCAAGCTCAGCCTTCATTTATAGTCTTTTGGCATTATCCTCTCTTGGGTATTTGGAGTCAGTGACTCCATCATGCTTTGATCATCTCAGCTCTGAATCAAAATACAGGATAGACCTCTAAATTCAGGGCGTACAAGACAATATCTGTGAGGCAGTGGTAATCTACTTTGGAAGGGCTATTTGAGGACATTTACCCATTCTCTTCAGGTAATTCTGGAAAGCCTGCTAAGATCGCATCGCATCTTTATTACAGAGGTATTGAACCACAAATATTTAACACACAGCCTATAACTATGTAAATATTGCATACCAGACTACACGATGCAAAACTTCAACCCGACACAAGCCCCTCTGCAGAGCCACTGTTTAGATTCCAGGCTGTTGTCATGAATTGATTAACTTTTCAAGAAGGTATTAATGCTCCAGCCTCTTGATTTTTCACTTTTCAGCTCTGTTGCCTCTCAGCCTGTCCTGGTTTCAGCTGGGATAGAGTTAATTGTCTTCCTAGCAGCCGGTACAGTGCTAAGTTTTGAGCTAGGTATGAGAGGAATGTTGATAACGCACTGATGTTTTCAGTTATTGCTCAGTAATGTTTAGTCTAAAGTCAAGGCTTTTCAGCCTTTGATGCCCAGCCAGCAAGAAAGCTGCAGGGGCACAAGAAGCTGGGAGGGAACACAGTCAGGGCATCTGACCCAAAGTGACCAACGGAGTATTCCATACCATGGGGCGTTTTTAGGAACTGCGGCGGGCGCGTTGCGGAGGAGGGACTTCCGGGTTGGTCGGTCGGCGGGTGGTGAGCAGTTGCATTGTGCATCACTTGTATATTCCAACCCTTTTATTATTATTGTTGTAATCTCATTAGTGTTATCATTATTAGTTTTTTTTTCTCTGTTCTATTAAACCGTTCTTATCTCAACCCATGAGTTTTACTTCTTTTCCCGATTTCCTCCCCCATCCCACTGGGTGTGGGGGGGGAGTAGGTGAACGGTTGCGTGGTGCTTAGTTGTTGGCCGGGGTTAAACCACGACACAGCCTTGTAAGCCTATTACTGGATTGCTTCAAAACTTGTTTACCTCCGAAGCCTAAAGTTCCCGACTGTCAGACAGAAAAGACATTTAGCAATTAATTTAATCCCAAACAAGATATCTTTCAAGCCAAAAGGCAGAGGATAGAGGATGTTTATTGTTCATATTGTAGTATTACCAGAAACATAAAATACAGGTTGCATCATTTTGAGCCTATCAGTCTACTTATAGCATTTCATGAAGACCATGTCAGGCGCAGCTTCCGAAGGTTTTCCCCCACTCCGTAGAACACAGTGTTTTTTCACCCAAAGGCAAAAAAACTTGTTTGATACACTGGTGTACAGATGAGGATACAACCTAAAATATTGTTTTGTTCTGTTATTTTTACCAATAACACTCATACTTGCAGTTACTCTTTAGCAAAAACATCGAAATGCTATGGCTTTACATGGTTTCTGGTCTCTGAAAGAATTCACCAGTTCCCTATTTTAAGGGATTCCAAAGAAACATAATGCTAGCAGCCATCAGAAGAACGTGCAGGACCACCTCCTCTCTGGTTTTTGTAGCATTGAACTGAATTTCACTCTCCATCTTTTGGAATTTCAAGGCTGGAAAACTATAGCAATGTACTTGCAACTGTCCTGAACAGCACACAGCAGCAACATATATTAGTGCTACGCTTGACATTCTCTAACTTACGTCTTCCTGCAATCCGTTATAGCCCAGGAACCGGTGAGCTCACCGCTCTGATTTGTTATACCACGTGATATCCCTGTTCAGTTGCTTACTACGAGCTCATGCTACATAGTAATACGATCAGTTTTGACTTGCCTGGCTCCAGCCTGGTGTGAAACAGAGCAGGGCTCGTGGGCAGGCGCTGCCTCAGTTGCCAAGTAGTCCCTCCGCACTGTCGCTTGACCTTTCCCAGCTGCAATGTGCATATGACCATGTCCTATGTTAAACTCAACTTGAGAAAGCAGTTGGGTTAAGGCCAGACAAAAACTTTTTCCCCACCCAGTACTGCATGGAATAAACCCACATTCATACTAACGGTAGTAAGTGCAGCTTTGGAAAAGAAGTTATCTGAGAAAATACAGTATTACACTATGATCTTCTACAGTGCCAACCACTGCCTCCAACACATTTGGAGGGGCAAAACAAGTTAGAACACTGGGGTCCAGCTTAAACACATATTAAGACTCCAGTCAGTATTTGCTTTAAACTATTTTTTTTTCTGTGTTGGAAAGAAAAATAATCTTGCTGTTACATAACTTATTGTTATGACCTTATTAAATGACTTTGGGATATTGTATTTGCTTATATCATCAGTTTCTTAAGTAAGATGTTGACTGATAAGTCTCCCTGCATCCAGCAGGTGACCTTCTTCCATGGTGACACTGTCAGGGAGGGACTAGAACTACATGCATATCATCTCCAGCGCATGCTGAAGCAATTGAGAAGTTACACTGATCACTTCAGATTTTAGGAAAGCTACAGTAGTACTTATAGCATCCCTCATATTTGCCCAAAGATCCAACATCAGCAGGTGCCACATTCATCTTATTTCCCTACAGGAAAGATTTGTCTTCAGTTAATTCAGATGATGGCCTCATTAAAAAATATCTGCCCATTTTCTCTCAGAATGCGATTCTGAAGACCTGAAGGCAATGGCATTAAAAGCCCCGAGCACCTGGCAGGATCTGGCCCTACTCACAGGAGGCTGCTCTTTCAGCTGAGGGACATCCGCCATCCATCATCTTGTTTCTTTCCCCTGCAGCTGTCAAGGAGTTCAACCTTCTACCCATTTGCTTGGGTGACAAATTGAGTTGCTACAGGTGTTTTCGAAAGCAGGCAGGGTCTTCAGAGTAGAGCAGGACCTTTCAAACAAGTGTATTTTTGGATGCTGAGCTAAATTCAGTCTGAGTTTTTCTTGCTATGTAATGGACTCTAAGTTTTCTGCCAGAGGCATCACACTTTGATTAAGTAAGACAAGAAAAACAGATACTAGCATGAGTAGGACAATAAGGTTTGATCTTAAAGGATACTTTCATTACCTAAGAACCTTTCATTCATTTAAGGGTCATTTTCAAAACCGCCATTTCTACAAGTATTATATAACTGCAACAAATACTATCCCAGAAAACAGAAGGCATTTTTGTATTCAGATACCTGAAGAGATGCAGTCCAGAGTCAAAAGCCTCCCTCCCCTCCAATCACGGCAGTTTTCCCAGGGAAGTCAGCACTGACCTGCATAGTGTCACCTTGCAGTCTTGCTCAGAGTCAAATAATGCTTTAGGTTGGATGGGACCTTTGAGGCTTGTCCGGTCGCCCTGTCCAAGCAGGACTGGCATTGGGCCAGGGGGCTCAGGGCCTCATCCAAGAAGGTTTTGAATACCTCCATGTCACCTTCCCAACAAATGCCAGGTGGCTAACACCTCCACGAGAAGCAAGGCTGCAATCACAACTCCTCTTCCTGGTCTTTAAAGGCAGTTTCTTCTGTTTTCTTCTCTTGACCTGCAGACATGGCTGGTGAAGGGTCTAGAGAACAAGTCCTATAAGGAGCAGCTTCAGGAACTGGTGCTGTTTAGTCTGGAGAACGGGAGGCCGAGGGGAGACCTTATCGCACTCTTCAACTACCTGGAATGAGGTTGTAGCAAGGTGGGGGTCAGTCTCTTCTCCCAAGTAACAAGCAATAGGACGAGAGGAAACGGCCTTAAGTTGCGCCAAGGGAGTTTTAGGTGGGATATTAGGAAAAGTTTCTTCACCGAAATGGTTGTGAAGCATTGAACAGGCTGCCCAGGGAAGTAGTTGAGTCGCCATCCCTGGAGGTATTTAAAAACACATAGATGTGGCGTTTAGGGACATGGTTTAGTGGTGGACTTGGTAGTGCTGGGTTAATGGTTGGACTCAATCTTAAAGGTCTTTTCCAACCTCAACAATTCTATGAATCTATGCTATGATTTTAAGCTGCTAACATACATGCCCTGTAAGCCAGCTCAGTGATCTTTGTTCATGTTTGAGAATATTTCTTATTAGTTATGTATATTTATCTCAGTCTACTGAAAGCCATTATATATACATATGGGTATTTTCATGGAGGCACTCTACCTTTCTCAGTTTCATGTATATTTTATGGTACTGTTTACTGCCTAACTAAAAATAATATCTACCCTTGTTCACTTTCTACAGTAGAGATATGAGTAGGCAATACAGTGGTGTTAATCTGGATTTTCATTAAAAATAAAATTGTTCCAATTTCTACACTAGCTTTACCTAGGCAAGAAATACGCTTACCTGCAAATCTACCAGAAGTAGGACAAAGAAGGATAAGGCACGACTCAATCTTTTTTTTGATGAAAGGTTCAGATTTGCACTGCATTTCATGTACAGAAGGTCCTGTGAAATCCTACCAGCGCTCAATATTAGTAAGGAGAGGAGCAGAGGGGAAAGTGTAAGATAAGACTGGGCTCTGAAAATATGAACATCAAAATCAAATACTCCCATAAAGTGAAAGCAGTGCTTCAAGGACAACAAAGAAGAATCTTCAAAAGCCATCAAATTGCAGGTTTCTTTGCTTTTCAAAATTACGCCTATCTAAAAGTCATACTTCGTTCAACGTTCATTTTACCCACAGAAGACTGTCTCCCTGGCACCAAGAATGAAAAAGATCAGTTGTCCAGCCACAGCAGAGCTTGAAGACTGGAAGGGCAAACAAACCCCTTTTGTCAAAATGAAAAAAGCACAAAGATGTATAAATCACAATGTTAAGAAGGAGGTTAGCAGTTCTGCATTTATGGGTATGCTTGCTGTCAAGGTAGTTTGGTATCCAAAGTACTGAGCCCTTGAAAACCCAAGCATTTATTTTTCCATATTAAAAGGCAGCACACTTTATTTTTTAAATCTGATTCTGCCACAGAATAATAAAAGCCAGAAAATAATTACGAAATATCCTGACCTGACTAGGAAAGGGGAATATAGTCTTATGAGATAATTTTATTAAATGAAAAAATATGTAGAAAAACATGCAACATTTTGGACTTCACCTACTATTTTCTCCCTCAGACTTTCCCCACGTGTATTTTTCTGTACTAGAATATCCAGCAGTCTTGCTTTATAGGTTCATGTTCTTTTATTGCTGCAGGAGATGCAACATGGAAAGGCTTCAGTATTCACGCACTTAAGAACACACTGCAACATTTTCAGAAGTGCCTCCCTATGGCGGATCAGTTCTCATTTTGAAACCAATTCTGAAGCCAGTATTGAAAAAATCTTTCAATAAAAGATTCTGTTGAGGCACTACCTTATTAATGAAATTAAATAATGATACTCTATTAATCTCTCCATGTTTTGATTAATTGTACACCTGGTTAATTGCATATTTAGATGATTGATCTAAATATGCAATAGCATGTCTGGAAAGATAAAATGTATTTTCCTCTCTCTATCAAACCTACAGAAAATACATTATTGCTAATGAAGCATTTCCACTCCATCTTCTGTTTTCCACATTAGTTAGCAGCTCTTAGTGTTACCTATTTCTGTCCCAAAAACAAAGAACATGTACTTTATTCAGACCTAGTTCTGTATTATTTTTGCATCTATAAAGGCACATAGGAAAACACTTTATTTCCATGTGTCCTAACTAGCGATATCAGTACTGCTTTACTGTCTCCAAGAACACATGCAATTCTTTCTGTTCTTTTCAGTGTAGCTGTTGAAAGGCTCTGTGTTTTATAGCTGTTAAGCGCTGTTTTGAAAGGCAACCTCCCTTTTCATCTATGCGATTTCACCCCTGAAATCAATTGTAAATACTCCACACCAACTACAGGTACCGGACTACCAACCTGTGCCTGCACTTGCAACCTCATGAAGGGCTACCAGTGCCTCGGAGCTGCTGGCACAGTGGGGCTTGTGCTACCTATGTGCCTACACATGCACAAGCATCTTTCCATTGACATTATACATATAATGTGCATACAAAATACTATGGATGATGGGAATTATTCTCTCTTGGCTAGAATTTAGACTGGGTTTGCTAATGCTAAAAAAATCACAGGAATTTAAAAGACAAATTAGTATTCCTTTGATCATTACGTGCAGCAGTTTTAATGGACTGCCTTATTTTCACAAAATGAGACCAATTATTTTCTCAGATATCTTTCATCATAATCTACACAAGCTAATAAATCCCTACTTACCAACGAAACCATCCATTCATCAGCCATTCATTTACCGTGGCTTCTGAAGGACTGTCTATCTATTTTTATTTGAAACTATGATTTCTATTTTCAGTGAGCATAATTTGTTTTAGGCATTTTCCTTTAGGGCAATTATTTCAATTTGATACTGGATGTAAAATGTTAACATTCAATAGACCTTTCCTAAACAGGTAATTTATGCTGCTGTATTCAGGATATAAACCTGTACAGAAGCTGAAGAACAAGTCATTTATATAAATTGGAAAAGTTTAGACTGCTGTTAGCAGGAGACTAGGGAGCAAATAAAACTAAAATATTTCTTTAAAAAAAAAATCCACCTTCTAGAATTCACAGAAATCATCCAAGAGGCTGGATTTAAAAAATAAAGATAAAAGATGTAATCTTACAATCTCTCCACGTTGTGAACTCACAGTAAAGTCAAGAAGGCTTGAGTGAACAGGACTATGGGCTTACTGGATAAAGTTCATAAAAAAAGGTGAGAATTACTGTGTTGCAACAATTTTCCTGAGAACATCTTAAGAAAAGATTTAGTTATCTGCTGACCTGTGGAAGTTTTTGTGGATTGTTTTCTTCTCACTTTTCAATCCTATGCGAAAAACCACAGGGAATGGATAGCATGCAACACCGCTACATCTGCATTCAGAAAGCATTCGTGTCATGCACTTCTGAGATGATACCTCAGCAAGGCACATCCAGCTCTGATTTACCAGTGCAGTCACAAAATCCTCAAACCACAGCTACACAGACCGCAGCTGGCACGCATACAAATATTTCTGTTATCAGTCCACGGTTTGGAAACATACCTGGAGCTGGGTGAGTTTAGGGAGAGTAAATTGGTGTAATTAGCATTAGAAATAATGTTAGGTGGTGCTAACATCAGGCAATTATCCTTTTTAACAGCTGCTAAGTAGTGTTAATTGGCTGCTATGGACTACCCTTTCCCAGGTTTTACAGAACAATGCCTATATGTACACACAGCAATTAGGCAAAATGTACTGGGTGACAGAAGAAATAAGGGAAGTGTCAAAAACACAGTTTTGGAATGAGGGGCTTCAATTAAGATTTCAGACTACTGTTGTAAGATTAATTTGATTCTGCCACCTGAGCCACACTGATGTTAAACACTTCCCTGTTAGTTTACACGTCACAGAATACCTAAGGATAGCCAGCAGAACCCGGTGTCCCATACATCCCTCAACTCTGACACGTGGTATTTGTATGAAAATTCATGAGTACAAACAAAAAATTATCTATTGAAGACAGACAGCTACTACATTTGGGTTCAACTGTTGAAGTTTCTAGAGTAATAGCTAGCAAAACCAGATAAAATCATGGCCAAAGGTTATTGCCCATGGTAGGTTTTCAATTCAGCCAGGTCCCACAGAGTTTACTCCACCTTTGGTCATCCGGTTCATAAATAACGTCCTGCGTCGGAGCATTTGCTGCTGCATCCAGCAACATATGTCAACAAGTCAGCGTGGACTGTTGTGCAGGGTGTTGGAAGGACAGCCATGCTGCTGGCACTCAACTCATCCTGCCAGGATCTCAGCCACTTCTATGAATCAAAATTCACACTGTGGGAGGCTTACTGAGCATCACTAAATTACTTTTTACATGGCAGAAATCCCCAAGATATTTTTGCAAGTTCCAGAAGTACGTATATAGTTCACCCTAGCCCCAAACTTTCATTTAACAGAAATTTAGATGCCAAGTGCAAAACCATGGTGTAGCCAAATGCATAAAACCAAAAACAAATCAAGCTGGATTAAACGTTTTTATAAGGACAGAAAATGTGTTGCAAAGCAGGGAAAACTTCCACAAAGAAAAAAGGAGCAGGAGGATCTCGACTCTAAACCCTCATTTTTTCCTGACTCATTTAAGGTAATTTCAATACGATCAGCATTTCTGTTGCTATTCAGACACTTACAGTAAATTAATCCCTCTGAAGCCCAAATGAAATGACACACACGGAAATATTATCACTGAAATTAATAGCAGGAGGAATTTTTATCTTTTATTTTACATGCAATACCTTGTGTTAGTGCTACTGAAAACTGGCGTGCTCCTTACTGACATCACAGTGACCAAAAGAGCAAGTATATGAAGATCTAAGGTAGAGACTCCTTAATTTTAATCAGATATTTCAGGAACCTAAAATGCAAAAGAAAAAGAATATTAAGTCTTCCTTCATAAACTCAATTTTCTCAGCTTGTTTTTTGCCTAAGAACATTAAAAAATAGCCGTATAGCTTCAGACTTAGTGCCACCTAGCCCAAGCTTTCATCTCAGACAGTGGTCATAGACAGATGGTATTAGAAAACAAAAGGAACCATAACAGGACTAGCATTTACATGTCCCCTGACAATCACCCAAGTTTAAACTATTTTCAGATTTTTATCTATTATAAGATAACTAACAGCCATACTTCTTGCTGTAAATTCAAATTGAGTCCTTTTTCTGTAAGCATTTGTTCTGGGATAGATTTCCTTCTCTTCAAAACTTGGTAATCGGGTGACTTAAATATATTCTCACTAATTTTATTCGAGCCAATAGGAAACATCACTAACAATTTTAGTATTGTTTGAGAAATACAAGGAGGGGGTTTGGGGGTTTTTTTTGTTTTGTTTTGTTTGGTTGGGTTTTTGTTTTTTCCAAAGTTAACTTACTGATTTATTAGAAAAAATGCACAGCAGGGCAAGTAACCTGGGTGACTGGAGATAAGCTCTGCAGTTAAATTTTCTGATTACAAGTTATTCCTCCATGATTTCTGTTGAACCAGTGCCCACTTACAAATATTTGTAGCAGATATCCCAAAATACTGCTCATATAAGCTACTTTTTCAATTATTGATGCTTTTGTGATTTTTCTTTCCAAGCAGCCACAGCTGATTTTTAAGCAGTACTAATTGTAAGCAGGTAGGATGAGCACAGCCATAAATAAAACAGCAATCTGTATCATCTTCTTCGGTTTGTACGTCTCTGATTTGTGACTGAGCGACGTGATTTAATATAATATGAATTTTGAAGTGTGGTATCCAGACAATAAAGCTTTACTCATTTCACTGTACCCTTAACGTATAATACAGTAACAATCACTGTAGACTTTAAATCACCTTTTCGTAGAGCAATTTCAATACAACAAGAAGATTGGTCAATGACTGATGTCAGACAGCAGGAATTCCTCATGAGGACACTCTGAATATCTGAATGAACACATTTTTTTGAAAGTAAGCCTGCAGAGCCTGACTCATTTGGTCAGGATGCCATTTGAGTAAAGCACTCCATTTTGTTCCCCTATAGTTGTATTTCTCCTCACATTTTGCTTTCTACCCTTGTTTCTGAAAAGGCTTTCCATCACCAAGAAATCTGCATGAACATCTTCACCTTTGCTGGTCATTTCTGCAACCCTTCAATAAGGTCTCATAGAGATGAATGATTTGTGCAAGGAAAATGTTTTATTCATGTTTGAAAATGACCCAGATGAAACCTAAAATAATAATTCACTCCTCTCTGTTTTTAAGAAAAAGGCTGTGTCTTGGATTTAACTGTAAAGTTTTTTAGTATTTGCTGGTGACAAATCGTTGTCTTGCTGGAACCTATTTATGCCTTGTCTATGGAGTTGGACTCAAATGCTCTAATTTTTAATACCCATGAAGGTGTTAGAGAAATCATTTTTAGGCTTTATACCAAAGCCTTCGCTCTACATGGATCTCTATATACATAAAGCACGTAAAAGGATTAACAGTTTCTCCAGCATAAAAACAGTGATTACTGATCCTGGTAAGCACACAAATGTTGAAGTGGCATCTGCCAGACTGGTTCAAGGCAGGACTTCCAGAATTCAAAACACAAGAAGGGTTTAAAAGCATCCACAAGATAATTTTGTTTTCATTCAATCCATTATTTTATCCAGCTTATTATGTGCCTGCACAACTGCTCTGTACATTGAAGGCCCAAATACCCTCAAGACCCTTGAAGCAGAACTATAACATCACTATAGAATCTTAACAGCACACCTCTTCTTCCTGCTCATGATTGCTATTAAACATGCACACCACACTCGAGAGTGATGCCAAGTAGGAAAACAAAACTTCTTCCCATATTATTAGTGGAGGAACTTAACTGGAGTTCTCAAAACTATCTTCCCTTTAATAACAAGTATTTATAGCTTTTATGTGCATGATATGCGAGTCCTTTCTTAGTCATAGAAAATTCAGGTTAGCCTTATTGCTTTGTTTTTCTCAAGGTGACTTGATCAAAATTGAAGACAGTACTCTAGATAATGATAGAGGAGATTAAAAATCCATTTAAAATTACAGTGGCATTCTGTTTTCCAAGTTTCTCAAAATTGTCATTTTGATAAATTATAACTAAACTAGAAAAAGGGTACCAATGCAAAATTTTATAGGGTTTGGGTTCAAGCTTTCCAGAGCATCCTGAGATGAAGTCAAACAGGGAATTTAAGTTCAAACTAACGTCCAAGTTATTGAGCAGATGGATCTAAAACGTGATCGAGGGTTATCTGGTTTTTTCCCCCAAAAGCTCCTCATACTTTAATAATAATTTGGCATAAAAACCACATAAGATACACAAACCTCAAGGCTACAGGTAAACAGAGTACCTTCTTAAAACCTTTTACTAAGACAGTACTTACAGGAAAGCTGGGCATGTTTAGATGCAACTGTATGGGTAAAATGGGGTAAAGTATANCTGGCGGTAGAGCCACAGCAGGACCCACACCTAGGGAAAAGCTGCAGTAGTGTTGGGAACAGATCACATTTAAGCTTACAACACTGTTGTAGGTATGTATATATTTATGGAAGATGCTGAACAGTTTTCATAATCTCCAATTATTGTACAGTCAGTAAGGTTACTTGTTATACCAAAAAAAGACTAAGCTGATGTTCCAGCTTCTTTAAAGTAAAATAATTATCACAAGATTGATTTCATTGTAATATCCAAAAAGCCCACAAGTCCCACTATTTATAGTAACGCATCTATAACCGCCACACAGGATGCCTATTTTCAGTCTCCTCCTTTATTATGATTTTCTTTGGAGAAAAACAAAAAAAGCCATACAGATCTAGCATATAACTCAATCGGATCAGCCTCACTGTAAGTGATCTCTTCAGAAGCATTTCCTGCTCACTCAGAAATATCTCTGCAATCAACAGCTCAGTATTTTTCAGAAGTCTGTAAACATGGCCATTCCAGCATTTTTAGAGCCTGTTGGTTGATTAGCTGCAATCCAAAACTGAAGCACATGATGAGTATAAAAAACTGGCTAAGGTACATAAAACTCAGGCTAAATCATACTCACTAATGAAGTTTGTTAGGTTAACAAAATGCCTCGTATTGAAGCAAAAAGATTGTTGGGGTAACGAGAAAATTCCGGTATTATATCAAGAAAAGCGGTAATAACTAAATGAATAGGTAAAACTAAATCCTTGCAGTTCCTCACCCCACTCCCACCCCAAACAGCATTTAATAGCTAAGATAATGTAACAGATAATCAATTAGATATTGAATTACATCCTGGAATGGGGCACATTAACACTCAGTTTAATGTTTTGAAGTGAAGGACCAAGTTCAGGGAAGACACATTTGCTCCGCAGCTATAAGGAGCTGGAGGATAGAAACTGCTGCAAATAAAATTCAGAATTGCATCGACTTTTCCAATAAGCTTAGTAAGCTATTCCATAGCTTTACCCAAAGTGATGAAATACTAATTTACGATAAGTCATCCTATATTTTTCTTAGTTTTGTTTAGAGTTTTACTCCCAGGTTTAAAATACAGATTACTTATCGGGTTGGGTAGGGTTCCTAAGGGCAGGAAAAAAAAAAGCAGGGGGTGCTGATGAGGAAGAAAATCTTCGACTATAAAGCTAACCCCAATGTAGTTTCAAGGTCTAACAGTAAAAGGCGTCCAGCTCTGCAAACAATTGCCAAGATGAGAAAACATTGGGTTTTGATATCAAAGCTCCAGTGTGCATGGGAAGCACAGAGCATCCATGTGGAATAATCCAGGGAGATAAAACCTGAAGACAGGAGTATTTCATGGCCTCACTCTATGTATGGGGTTATTTTAGAAATGGGGGAATTTCAAGCTAAGATAACTGTACAGGATTTTCCAGCGTCGAAGAAACGTGACACAGAACAGAGGCAACCATGGAAATAGCCACAGCTGAAAGCAGTCAGGTCCCAGAGTCAAACGGAGACAAGTTGTCAAGTTGCACTTGAAATGCTCAGATCACTTAAGGAAAATACCTTGCAGTGTAATGCAAGGATTAGCCCCAAATAAATATATAACTTTCCATGGTGACAGATAGATAAGGGAGATGAAACAAAAAGGCTATTTGAAATATGTACTCCTGGGCAGACAGGACCAGCACTACTCAAAGTGAACATAACATGGGCTCGACGCTATATCACATGCGGCACCGCAGGGCTGTTCCCACATGGCCACATCTCCATTTAAAATCAGCATGGAAAGATACACAAGTTATTGGGGGTGGGGGGGTGGGGGGGTGTGTGTATACACACACACAATTTTCTTGTTATTCCTCAAAATTCTTTCTTCTGTCTTATTTCTCTGGAGCCTTTCTGGGACAACAGTCACCTGCCAGGGTCCCATCCAGGAAGGGCAGAGTCTAAACAAAAAACAAATTATACAGACAACATGGTCCTGTGGGGTCCAGCAATAACTGCGGAGAGTGTGAGGCTGGAATGCTGGAAATCATGTTTGCAAGAAAACACTGATTTACAAGAAATAAAGTCTGAGAAAAAAACCTTGAGTTTCTAGAAGTTTGAAAACTTTGACATCACCTAAATATTTTTCCTAAGAAGTTGTTTGAAAGTCCAGTTTTCCAAGTCAGAGCATGTATGCTATCAGAAATGTTTTGAAAGAGCCTAATATTCTTCCTCCCCTTCCCACTCATGTTCCTGATTGAAAATTTCTGATTTCCAAGATTTTGATTTAAAATAGATGTATTTTTATAGGTTGCTACAGCTTTTACACTTTGAGCAGGAAGCACTGCCGACAGACACCAGCTTCTGCAAACACGAGACAGCATACAATGGCAGCACATCACCAACATCAGTGGGACTCTTGCCCAAGCAAAGATACCGTACAAGCACATTTTTTTTCAGGTTTAAGCAGAGGCGTTTCAGCTGGCAGCGTGGTGGGCTAAGAGGAAGCACGTGGACAGCCACATCTCAACACGAGGGCAGTAACTTTTGAACGCCTGTAACTTGAATGCAGCCAACCCTTTGGCCACAACCTTCCCCACAAGCTTGTTTCCAGAATCGGTCCCATGGTGGTGCTGAATGTGCCTGCCTGCTTCTCTGCAATCCCCTGCATTATTTCCTGTTAGAATATGATCTTTTTTGTTTAAAATCTATATGAGAGGCATACCAAAATGAACAGAACATTGCTATCCTTGGAAGAATTAATGCTTTAAGTATGTCGTTGGAAACATGAGGAAGCAGAGAGTTATTTTCCTGAGAACCGAGTAATGAAAGTTACTAACTATCAGTATTACTAGTCCATCTGAGTTGATAGTCTTTCTGTCTGACAGTGCACAATACAGTAAAAAACTACATACAAAATATTTAGGGAATTAGCAATGGGGACGCTAAGAAATGAACTTATATAAATGATTATTTCCAAACAGTCGTTACAAATCTTACCACAATAGCATTGCAGAGCATGGAAAAATAATTTGACTGTTTTAATAACTTCAGGAAACAGACAAAAATTAAAAAGTACAAAAACCATTAAAATCCAATAAATATAAAAATATTTCTTTTTCCTTGATTTATTTCAACTCAATGTGCCTCACTGCTAATCAGTAAATGTCTTGGAAAATTAAAGTAATTGGAGGAATCAGAATTAGAAGGGAATTGGAATTCAATCTCTTATAACCAGAATATTAATACCAAGAAATTCTTGAGCCATAGTTAAGTTTATTTCATGCCATTAAACACTGGCACTTATTTTATCTGACATTTAATTCTGTTCAGGCAGTAACAGCTCAGTAACTCAGATGATAAGTGCAGCTGTAAATATCTAAGAAGTGGGATTTACCCTAAGACATTGAAGTCCTGTTAGTCTACAAGAAATTTAGGAAAATTGCCAAAGGAAAAAAAAAAGGGGGGATCAATTTTTACTGTAATGCAGTGTGCCTGAGAACACGCACGTACCAGGAAAAAGAAAAATGGCTTATGATGTTCACATCTGCAAAATAAAATAATCATCCTAATACATAAGGTTCTGTACTGTTACATATACGTTACCAAGAATATTGGTCAACAGTTGAACTGCTGATTTCAAGAGGCCATAAAATACTTATGTTCAGAGAGGAAAATGAAAAACCCTCCTGCAACTTGGTGCTCTGCTTTGTAATTTGAAGTAGTCCCATGCATCACCCACCCTTCTCCTTACAGGCAACAATTCCTCCGCAGAGATGGAGGTTATCACCATTTCAGCTGCCCACAGGCTCTTCCATGGTATGATTCATAGGACATTATCCTTCAACACAAGCCAGTGAACTTTCCTACAGAGGGTAGGACCACACAAATGGTGAACCACACCTTAAGAGAACACACAAGACCATGCTGAACTCAAACAACTTCATTGAGAACTTGCTACAAATTTATCGTGGGCTACAAAATATATGACCCTAAATTGCCTCTTTGCTCCAGCTCACCACTGGAAGACAGAGTGCCTTTAGCACACTCCAAACAGGCCACCCAAAGTCTTCCACTGAAGAAAATAAGGCAGATTTTCAGAGGAATAAATGAGAGCCAGTCTAACCCACTCACTTCCCATAGGAGCCCCCTTATACCTTCAAATTCCCTTGTCTCCCTTCCACATTAAACACAGGTGGGGAAAAAAATAGTTTCCCAATTTATCCCAAAAGATAAAGTAGGAAGATTGGCAAGATTATCTAGGGTATCTGGCTGATATTATGGGGAGGAAATGTCACATGGTTAAAGCAGAACATGTGCATGGGAAGAAAAATGTCTCATAAACTTGAACTCCTGTAAAGGCACATGTGTCCTTCCTTCTGAATATTAGACTTAATTTCATGGCAAATTGTCTTCAGAAGTCAGTGATTATTTAGTAGTTACCTTTTACTTACTTTGATTTCTTAATGAACTGAAAAATCTTTAAACTCAAAGGTCTTTAGATCCCTGATGAGCTGTTACAGATATTTCTGAGCTAATTCTATCACCTTGACCATAGCTACAGAAATCTAAATGGATAAGATCATACCTATAGATCATACTTTGTCACAGAGCCCAGCAAGTCCACAATACCTACGTCGCTTGAAATCTGTTCCTGGGAGACTCTTTGCACATCAAGATTTTCTAGCTCCCAAAGAGCTCCTCTGCCTTCGGCATATTTTGTAAACAAATAATTTTCACAGCAATGTCAAAACAATGACAAAACCTATTAAACACCATCCGGGATGCTATTGCCCTCTTTCTAAACAGGCACAATACCAGCAGTAGCACACAAGAGCATCCCGACCCTGCACATTGACACCAGCTGATCTTTCCTCAAGCTTTTTATGACCTATTACCACACCACTCTACCAGAGTCACGCTTGAAGTGTTTGCCTAGCAACTGTTTCTCAAGGTATATTGTTTAGGAAGTCTTCTAGGTGAAGCAAACTGCTTGTACTAGAGAGAATGGGATTAAGAAATACACGTACATGTGGATGTGATGGATGCTCTCAAACCCCCTTAACCAAACAAGCAGCAGTTTGGCACAGGCTCCAAAGGAGGTAAAGACCTGAGCTGTAGCCAGGCCAAGAACTTCTCTAGGAAACCCATCAAAGAGCAGAGCTGCACTGTGAAAATTGTGGGTACAAGGAGTCTCATGCATGCCTCCTCCATTGCATGCAATTTGATGATGAGCCAACCACTTTATCCCATAAATATGACAGTCTAAGTGAGCCTTCTTTGAGCTCTCCCTGCTAGGCAGCATGGCTGCGTGGCTGTGATCTCCAGCAACAAGATCTTTTACCAGCGACCGATCACTGGATGAGCCCAATTTGAGTTCTCCCTGGACAGCAACTGGACTGCACGCCAGGCAACTCTCCCCTTGAGCAGGGACACCTCTCAGTGTTAAGAGCTATTAGTTGTTTAGCTTAAGTTTTAAATAGAATGGTTAATTAAAAGTTGTAATGTTGTGTGAGTTAATATGGTGTTTGCTTAGCTTTACTTACTTAGCATGAGTAGCTAGATGTGCTGAAGCCTTACGCCGCAAGCTGTAAACCTTTACTTAGATTTACTGAACATGTACCTACTTAGTCAAAACAGGGCCCTCCAGAGCCAGCATAAATCAGGAGATAAGGAGGCTTCAAGGCTACAACCATCAACAGCACCTGCAACTCAACAAGATAACAAACGGCCTGTCTAGAAACAGTGTAGGAAGCCAATAAGAAGTTAGAAGGTGTCAGAAGATCTCAGACCAGAATCACTGTTGGACCAAAAAGCACATGGAAGGCGCACAAGGAGAATGTGAAGAACGCATGAGGGCTGGGTGAGTAGTCTCTAAGGGCACCCAGCTTGAGCTGACCNCCCCCACACACACACACTTTGCAGGCATGCAGCTCCAGCCAACCCCACTGCTGTACCACGCTATTAAATTATTTATTTTTATAAGACTTGATGCCTGAGAGCCTGTTTTGAAACCTTTGAAATCTTAACTAAGTGATTATAGAGGATTGATTGTGCACATAATCTTAGACCTAAACTGCTGACCAAGTCTGAGACTAAGTCTGGATCCAG
>VYZV01037688.1:0-14403 GCA_013401275.1 Pandion haliaetus | reverse complement strand
TTTTTTATACTGGTTTAATTTTTCCCCCCTGCCCCTCCCTTTTTTTTTTTTTTTTGTCTTCACTGTCTGTAAAGCACTGATAATTATCCCTTGGGATACAATTCAGGCATTAAAATTAACATTAAAATTTTAAAGTAGTATCTGCTCCAGCTCTATGTTCCTATGTAACATTTCTGTGGGCAAAGCCACAGGCTGACTCAGAAACAAACTTAATGACAAAAAAAGGCCCTGGTGGGTCACTGCATATTTTTTTTTTTCCTGGATGTTAGGTTTGTGTTTGAATATAGGCCTTTAAGAAGCTCACAAAGACAAAAACCACAAACGCTTCATCAACACATCCAAATTAATTGACTATTTACTTTAGCTGAATTCTGACTTTTTATGTCCAAAATGCTAAGGTGAGTTCTGTTCATGAAGCTTTGTGTTTCTATCTGTCTTTTTTTTCTTGAAGAATTGTATTTATGGACCTTTTAAGCTTCTCTCAGAGGAATTATTACACTCTGATATATTGTAAACAAATACCATCTTATAAGCCTACAGCTCCTGTTTATGATGAATACAAGCACAGCAGAAATCAGTTCCATCCAGACTGTAAGAAGCTGGTTTGGCTTCTTGAAACAGTGTTTTCTTCAGTCATGAAGTACCAATTAATATACTTCATTGTAAGCTTGCAGGTAACCCCACCGAAATATGGCTTCCCTTGAGCTCTACAGAACTAATCTTTGACAGAGGCTAGAGCAAGACTGAAAAATGAATATGCTATTGTACCCCCCATGGTGTTTCCTCTCAGCTAATAACAGTCTATGGCTGAAGAACATACTGACTAAAATGTTATAGCTGTACTTCCATATTAAATAACCCCTTTAAAACTTCTCTTCCATTAATTCATCTTACTGCTTTCCACTTTCTTGCTTATACTTTTAGCTTCTACAGTGACAATGGATTCCTAGACTTAAGTCTGTGTTATGTAAAGAAGGAAATCCTTTGGTTTAAGTCTGCTGCCTGTTAAGTTCCTCTGGTATTTTCTGATGTAAGAAATAATCACCATTTCTTCCCTGCATACCCTTTGCTTGTCACTTTGATATTTAGGAAGTAGTCTGTCTCTACAGACTAAACAGAATAATTACAAGTGCTAGATATATGGTTTTATAGAATCTACCATAAGATCACCTATTTCTTTTTCATGTTAAAGTATCCTCTATTTAATGTTTGTACAGAAATCATTCTATGCTTTCGATTGCATCTGCCACTATTATCTTTACCTCTTTTTTCTTCTAATGCCTCTTCTTTTTCTTTTCTTTTTCTTTTTTTTTCCCCCAATGGAACCAAAATCATATGAAGCATTCAAGATTTAGTTCACCATTAATTTCTGTCATGACATGACTATGTTTACTTGTTTTATTCCTTTCCTAATGAGGAATTCTCAAATTCTGTTGACAAGTTGACTGCTGTTGACTACTGAAAGTAAAGGTAAGCAGGTACTTACACATTTACTGCATCAGAGTTCAAAGACCAGGAATAAAAGAAAAAAGGCTCTGGCTAATTTTAATCAAGTGCCAAGTTATAAAGATCGCATACTTTAATATTTTGGGATTGTTATATTCTACTTGATATGTTTAAAATCTTAGCCTGCAATATTCAGAACTGCTGATCATCCCAGGAAGTTGTTTGAACATAAGACCAGCAAATATCACAGAGTATCTAAAATGCTAAGCAAGAAATGTTGAGCTGGTGGCAATGGAACACACAATCCTGTGCAGCTGAAACATGCTCAGGGATACCTATTTTAGGGGGTAGATTGAAATTCACCTGTGAATACCTCAGAAGTACAACTAAGGCATTCATTATTTTGACTGAAAGTCCTATTGCTGCTGAATGGTGTAGTCCAAATATCCTATCACTGGACAGCTGGATCATTAAGGAATAGGATGTGCTGATGATGGAGGAGATGACTAATCTCAAAAGAGATCATAATAAGTGCTTTACTACATGGTTTCTATTCATCATATTCATTGAAAAGATCAATGTTATAGGCAAAGAATCACCATCTCTCTTTTCACTGTATCAGGCTAAGCCAACTGTTAAAATACCAAGTAGTTATTGTTTGTATCTTCATCTGCATGCTTTTCTCCAGTGATGAGAACAGCCATAACTTCATCATATTTCTTATTAGGAGATTATCTTCTCACCATGGCTCTCACCATAACTCTGTGACGCAGTGCTCTTTTTGATCTGAAACTTTTTTTGTGGAACTATTAGTAGCAACAAGGATCAAGTTCAAATACATATATATTCCTTTCAAAATTAACAACTGTACCACTTTTGGCTCTTTCTGTCAGTGCTCTGGAGTTTCAGTTTCTTTTTCCTTCCCTGCACCAGGGTTTTGGCTCCCTGGGCTCAGGGACAGGTTTGGTGCCACGGAGAGGCCTTAAATCAGAGAGCTGTGTGGAAAGAGCCATGTAAGATAAAGCAGCAAGAAGCAGTCATCACTCTCTTTGTTCAGAAGATGCATTTAGTCCTTGGCATTCCCTCTTGGTCACTTCCTGCACCACAGTGTGGCTATGCCTTTGCCTGGCCGCATACCTTGGTGACCCAGACCCTGATCCTCACCTGCAGATTTGACTTCCAGGCTTAACCTCAGTCACACCTGCCTCATCGCTAGAGACTTGACTGGCATTCACCAGACTTTTGGCTGACCCTCGTTACCATCACTGGCACTGCTCTACTCACTTTGTTACAGCACAAGGAGGCTGCACCCTTGTCAGTGAGACCCCTGACCTGCTAGTCCTGCCATCACCCTTTGCTCCCAGCTCCCCTGTTCTGCAGAGCAGCCTCCCTCGCTGCTCCCTGACAATCACCTAGAAACTTAGGTGAGCTAACCACTTCTTCAAGCATTCTCAATTAAGCAAGCTCTTGTTTAAAAGGAAAGAAAGCCAAAACAACTATTCAGAAAAAAGACACAATTAAATGTGGTAGCAATAAGTGAATCCATGTTTATATAAATAGAGGAAAAATGGTCAACACGTTGATATTTGAGGTATCTGAGCCACTGTTCCCACAGCTGAGAACATGTATACCTGCTAGATATATGTTTCCTTGACACAGCATTATGATCTTTCAGTGGAACTCTGTCATGACTTGCTGTCACTGGTTAGCAGTGCCCTGATCCCATGGATAGTGAAAGCACAGCCAGTGTTTATGCTGATATACTTGGTGTCACCTCTGGCAATGAATCTGGACTCATCAGTAGGTGCTGGCAGAGAGCTTTCATCTAACATATTTATGACACATTGCTTCCAAATGAATACACAATGAATTTAGATGTAACTACACAAAGACTGTGTATGTGATTATGTTTAAAATAGCTATATATATATATGTGTGTATATGTGTATACATGCATATGCAGAAAATTTTAGTATTAGAATTCTAGTATTTTGTCTTCTTGAGTACTTTGAATATATTTACTTCATCCTCTTAGGTCTCTTTGTGTTCACAGAAGTAATCATTTTCTTTGATCTGGCAAAAAACCACAACAGATATATGTAAACATGTTTCAGTCTCTATATATCATTATAATTTGGGTGGATCAAGTTAAAGTAAGCAAGGACTAAATCAGCTGATTAGGACAGTGTACTGCTTCATCTGGGCTGATCTACAAAGGGATTTCATAATGTTTTCTAAAAAAAAAGAGAACACTATTGTAGCTTATTTTTATTTCACAATATTAGATTTTCTGAAAGTTCATGTCCGACCATATTCTTTACAATTCCCCTTTCCCTTCAGAATTAGCAACAAGTTTAGGTCACATTAGTTTAGTTTAATACAAGTATCTACCACCTGGACATCTAAATGCAAATTTTGACCCTCTAATGTCCTAGCTTATAATACAAATTTAGTTATTCCATGATCTTTGGATCCTAAAGATTCATTGTGGCTGAATTTGACATTCAGAAAACAGTATCAGCATGGCTCACATGAAAACATTTATGTTTACTTCACCTGATTATTAAAGCAGTCCATTGTAATAGACTGCAAAGTGCATGTATTCAGCCTACTTACTAGTGGCACAGCTTATGTACAAAAGTACTAGACATTTCCTAAATTTAAAATGCTGATGAATAAAGGTACATTTAGCTTCACAGAAGCTTCTTTTTACATGCCAAAATTTTTAAATGCATTACTGGTGTGTCTTTCCAAACAGCTGTGGCATTAGATGTTAAGAACCCAAAGAACATTAAATTATATAGATGAATGCACATTGTAAGATTTGTAATGATATTGTGGATGGTTCCAAACTATGAAGGTATACATTATTACTTAAAGCTCAGCTTCCTCAAAATGGAAGAGCCTCAGAATCCATTTTCTGAGGACAAGAAAACTTTTTAATACTATCAACCACTATTTACACATTGCCAGCTGAATTATAAGAAAACATTTGCTGATCAAGAAGTCACAAAGATCATCGTGTTATGTCCTTCACATGTTGTTTTCACACTAAAGTGTCAAGCACCATACAGCTTTTTTTACATATCTCACCAAATTCTTCAGGTTTGGCTTTGGTATTTCACATAGTTAATGGCAACATTTTTACAGTAGGATTTCTCTAGGAAAAGCTTAGAGGACTGGAACGAGCAGAAGAGAGGTAACTAAGACAGATGGTAAACCTGTTATTCTGGAATGTCATCAATGAAGCATATTTGCTTAAGCATAAGGTTTTGTTAGGATATTGTTAGTTTTGGACAGTTCAGAAATGTTAGCCAATTCAAATAAAGGTGGAAAATTCTCACTTATTTCAAAGAAGTGTTTAAGCAGCGACACCGACATTCAGGGGATTGCCTATCCCCCACCTTCCACCCAGGCGAAGTGAGGAACCAAAGAGCACCCTCTTTTGCAATCAACAGTAGCTCTTGAACAGTTTTCTGTTCTGATGCCTCACCTTCTGTTGCTGCTTCATTCTACTTTGAAATCATATTCCTACATTCATTACAGAATGGGTTGTCTTGAAAACACTGAGGTTCAACAGTTATTTTTACAAACTTCCTGCAAAAGTGGGATGAAGAAACACTCGTATAGCATGCAGATATAGCTGTTGTGGGCTAACATGGGGGGCGGAATGAAGGAATTGCCTTTATTTGTCACCTTTTATCACAGAAATATATATGCAGTGTGACTGGCAGGGAACCTACTGAAGGAATAAAAAGAGATCTTGGACTGTAAATTACCACTGCTCACTTCCCCAACTATGTAAACTATTGCATGGATCTCCAAACAGATATATACTAAGCAGATACTTAGCAAGCAAACCACAGAAGTAACAATGCAGTCTCTCTGCCAGTATATAGTCTGCCTGCAGTCCCAGAGTCACACACTAACATGGAAAGCTCTATTATTCCCAAGCATGGCTCCAGAGAAAGCCTGTCCACTACAGCTGGGCAATGCAATGATTTATCTTCCAAAGCAGGCTCCCATTCCTGTCAGCAAACTAGAGATGTTCCGCTTCACAATTCCTGCAGCAAGGGAAACTCCTCTGGAGCTCAGTTGTCCCTGCTTGTAACTGTCTCTCCAATGGACTGTAACATTAATTTATCTATGTTTGTATGGTTTAGTTTGATACAGTTAACGTTTTTTCCAGTGAACATAACTTCCTTTAGGATGAGATTAACTGAACAAAACCGGAGCCAATATCCTCTGAGAAGCAGAAAAAAATGTTTTTATGAGAGACCACTTGTGGTTTAGTCTTTCTGTGGGTAATTGGTTTTTTTCTGGTACATTTTCTAGTTGCTGAGAAAATTATATCTTTGCTTCAAAGACACGGCAAAAAGTTTCTCAGTGAGGCATTAGTCTGTGTCACTGACGAATATATTTCCAAACATTACAGTGTCAGTGTAAACTCCACACTACCATTACCAACAGGCTCCTTTCTTATATGAACTCTGGAAAAAATGAATTCCTGATTCTCCTCAAACACCTCTGCTCAACAACAGGTATTGCTTATACTTTTCATGGTTATGGCTTCAGCTCATGAAAGATTGCCTTTTATTTTAGTCTTTTTATTTTTCTGACTTCTATGTGCAATTCTCCATCTTGTGTTCTGCCTTTTATTTCTCTCAATTACAATTGTGTTTGGAATTTTCAGTCACATGGGAACTAGGTACTCAAATCCCATTAATGTTCAATTAGACTGACAGTTCTAACAGAGACCCTGTTCTAATCTAACACAGTATGGCTCATTCTTCAACCCTAAACTAATATCTTTTTTATTTTTCTTCCTTTAATAAATATTGGCAGGACTGTCCATTTAAATCTTAACTAGGCACATATTTATGCCATGGTCTCAGTGATATTGTTGTGATTTTTAAATGTGGTTTATCCACTCTTTACAGGCAAAAGTCGACTGTTAGATAATGCTGATACTATATTGGGCCTAATTAGTCCATATAACTTTTTTCAAGTTCATTTCTTTCCAGTCATACTGAAATTATTGCAAGAAATCCAAAATTTTAGTGGAAATCACATGGCAGGGTTAATGTTTCCTCATTTCTTAAGGTAAAGAAGTCTTCAATCCAAGCTGATGTCTTTGTGTTGTTTGCCTTGAAGAACACACAACAGGGAAGAGATGTATAAAGAAATTTATCAACCTGGATCCAAAGAAGCATTCTTTCAAAATAGCGTTTTACATGTATTTTATTTATTTTACCTACTTACTCCCTAAATATTTCTTTACCTTACTGGCCAAAACATTGAAGTATCGAATTCCTGGTGGCTATTTCAGTCACTTGTTACATTTAACTTTTCTCAAACTTATATCAACAGTTATTATTATATTGCAAGTCTAAAATTATATAAAAATAGTAAATAGCTAAGTAAAATTTATCCAGCAATTTCTTTAGCTAAACAGGTATCTCATTTCTTCACATTTCTTACCAACGGAGTTTTCAGGATAACAGAGAATCATCAGTGTTTCCTCAATTCACTTCATTTTAATTAAGAACTCATTTCAGATCTATCTTTCCCAGCTTGCCAGAAGAGAAAAAGGAAAAAAAAAGGAGAAAGTCATTAAGGTCATAAGAGAGAAGTTTCATATTGCCCTCATACATGACATAAAAATATTCTCTTTACCTCACTGTCTCTTTAGGAGCAATTACTTTCCTTGACAATTTTTTTGTGCCTTTTCTAAGCTGAAGCCTAAACTTGAACCTATTCTCTAATCAGCATAACCGTGAGTCCTGCTCCCATCCCTGTTATTCTTCATTGCAGCTCCCCTTTCTTTTTTGATTATTTTTTTTGACTGTTTCTGAAGAACACTAAGTGTATTTCAATGCTGAAATCTTAAAATGTAATAAAAAATAATGATTTATTTAGAATATTCTTTTCATCTGGAAAACCACTTAGTTGAATCTTATTTCTGGAAAGAAGTCGTAAATATTCTAGGACAATTATACCTGGAAAACCTCCCAGTGAAAGTACTATTTATGAGGAAAAACATTATTTTGTCAGTATCGCTGATTTCCAAAACACAAGCTTTGTAAGCAATTTTATTTAATCTAACTATATTCACCACACAGATATTGTTGGTTACATGTAGGATTTTTCTTTCCACACTTTTTGCTGACAAAGCAGATTTTTTCATCATAAGCCACTAAACCCTCTCCCTCTAACCCAAGCTCTGTTGTCCCTATTCATGGCCAATTTCTGTCATACACAAATTTAATACAGCATTTCCCATTGCCTTTCCCATTCAGCAGGCCACACACAAAGTACTAGACAGTGTGAAATACAATTAACATTTTCCTTGTGAGAAGGGACAAATAATATGAACATATTTTACTTAACTTCCTCATTCAGAAGTTTCAACAGCACACTAATGAGGAGGTCTTTTTTAGTCAAAGAGGTTTGTTTTGGGTGTCCATGTCCAGGTGCAGGCAGTGGGTGGGCTGCAGGGGTGGCCTCTGTGAGGAGAGGCCAGGGGCTGCCCCGTGCCAGACACAGCCAGCTCCAACAAATCCACCACAGGACACAGCTGAACCCTTCAGCCTGATGGTGCCTTGGGGGAAACGTATTTAAGAAAGGGCAAAATGCTGCACAGCAGTGAGAAGTGACGAAAAAAAACAGTAATACTGTGAACACCAAGGTCAGAGAAGATGGAGAGGAGGAGGTGCTCCAGGAGCTGGAGGAGGCATTTCCCTGTAGCCCATGGAAGTTTTGGAAGTTACCATGGTGAAGTAGGTATTCCCTGCAGCCCATGGAGAAGACCAAGCCAGAGCAGGTGGATATTTCCTGAAGAAGGTACTGCAGCCTGTGGAGATGAGCCCAAGATGCAACAGGTTTATCCTGAAGGACTGCAGCCCATGGGGAGGACCCACACTGGAGCAGGGGAAAAATGTGAGGAGGAGGGAACAGCAGACAGGAGCTCAGCTTCTCATTCCCCATGCCCCTGTGCTGCTCCATGTGGGTGGAGGAGCTAGAAGAGTCAGGAATGAAGGAGTGAAGTTTAGCCTGAGAAAAAGAGGGGTTGCAAGGAAGGTATTGTTTTAATTTGTCTTTGTTTCTTACTCTCCAAACCTATTTTAACTGGCAATAAATAAAACTAATTTTCCCCAACTGTTTTGCCCGTGACAGTAACTGGTAAGTGAAATTTTTGTCTTTACCTCAGCCCATAAGCTTTTCCATTTTATTTTCTCCCCCCTTCCTCTTGAGGACAAGGAGTGAGAGAGCAGCTGGGTGGGTGTCTGGCAGCCAGCCAAGGTCAACCCACCACAAGCTTTTATATGTCTTTGGTCCAAGGTACTTACTAAAGTTAGAAACCTAGTTTACAAGCAGGTTTGTAGATTTTTCCCAGATCAACAAATAGCTTATTCTTTAGGAGCCAGAACTTTCAGAGTAAGTTGCATGCTCTTTCTTTCTGTTTCTAAATTGTTTTGGGTTTTTTAACAAGTTGGAAAGTTGGTTTTGGTTTGTTTAATTAGGGCTATTTTGAATTATACGATGTTCCTTTATTGCTGAGTAGCATTATGTAAGTACATAGCAAACACAACACATTGTACAGCAGTGATTAAGTAAGCATAGTGTGTTATAATAAACAGGTCTGTTGTATTAGCAAAGGGTAATTTTGCACATGCTGATGTATCACCAATCTGCAGGATTTTGTGTGTCAAGAAATGAGATAGTTATGAGCTTCTCATTTTTACTACTTTATCAAAGTGCATCCACTGGAACAGTGCATACAAGTGGAAACCACTTTTACTGGAATGTGGCAGTATGAAATATTATTCACTAACCATTCCCATTACTCATGTTAGATAGAAACAGGATGGCATCAAAGGAATCTAACTGCAGAGACTCGAGTGGTGAATAAAACTAATTAGAGTCACATTTAATATCTTTATGCGGTTTATGTCAAACTAACAGTATGGCTGTACTTTCCATGGCAAGTAATAGGTCTCTTAATTTTTCCACAATAAATCACTATAGTTCTCCATCTCGGATAATACTTGAATAATGTGAAATTACAAAAATTTTGTTATAGAAGTATTTTAATCTTCTGTCTACCTTGCCAGAAGGAATGTTAATGTATAAAACCAGTTTTATGGTTAATATTTCAATCTGAGGTGTGAGATAATAATAACTTCTATTTTCAGCACCACTATAGACTACATAGATTACAAAAAGAACCATGTTATTTATCATGAATAGACTAGTTTAAAAAAAAAAAAATTGGTAATAAGAGAGAGGGCTTTCTTCCATTTTCTCTTATATAGGACTTATCCTATGGAAGTAGAAAAATAATTAATCAGAATCAACGAAGTCACTCTGGGTTTAGACCATTACAAGTCAGAGCAAAACTTGGATCACTGAGTATAAATACCAGGAAATAAAGCCCAATATTTTTCCTCATGCAAATTCAGGTGATCTGAATTATTAACTTTTTTATAAGGATAGTTTTCCTATGTTTAAATGCTTACAAAAACAAAATCAGAAGGGAGTAAATATGCCATTCAGTTCCTCTCTATAAAAATACATGATATGTAAGATATATGTGAAAGGTGATCCCGATTTACCTTTGAAAATGCAGACCTGTTAAATATTATGAAGGGATTCTATCTACCTCAAATTAGGTACATTAACGTTAATCATTCATATGAAAGATGTGCACCTCAAATCCATTTTAAAGATGATGGAGAGAAATAGGCATGTTGAATCTATCCTAAAATAGGATAGAATAGGTGCTCAAAATAGGTGAAATGAAAAGCCATGTCACTATTTTTTCCCTTCCTGATTTAAACAAAAGACTAAGAAGGCTGATTTAGAGTTAGGTGAGACCAGTTAAATCATATGAGGTAAATTCTGTCTTATTTTTTTAAAAAACAAAGCCATGCTCACTTGGTTTGTGTTTGCTATAACCTAAGGAGCACATGTATAAACAGGAGATGTCTGGCAATGCCCACTTGGAGGTGAGTGATGCAATTTTCTTTTCTACCAACAAAGATGGGTCAAGAAGATGATATTTGCTTCCAAGTGCAATTGTTATCAGCAATGATAACAGAGCCTTCAGAAGAGCTGGTCCAGTTTTACTCCAAAATAAGGAAACTGCAAGTCAAAATGAGTTCCCATTCATTTAAAAATGACAGAAAAGACACCTATATGCAGATATATGGCAACTAGGGCTGACATAGATCTTTATTTAATAGTGTTTTTAATTAGTATTCCTATTTAGCGCTAGTTAGCATTAATTAGTATTAATATTTAGTACTAGGAAATATTAAATGTCTGCAACATACTCAGTAAATAGAATAAAATCAACTTGCTTAAAATTCTCACAGAATCAGAAAACAATGTACATTTATATCTGAGCAAATTTTGTTCCTGTTGTAATTACATTGATGAATGTTGTAGATAAAATCTTCCTCATTTAGAGATGCATGTTGGGAGGGAATTTTCTTCCGTTTCCTTTTGTTCACCCACACACATGCAAATATGACCTTTTAAAGTGTTTACTCCTTATAAAACACTGCAATTGTGCATTTCATTGAATACATAAGCAAGGATCTAACACAGTCACTAGCTATGCATATGCTAAAGAACCGTCACATTATTTTTAGCATCTTTCAAGCTGCTGTATAATAATTTGCATGTCAAAATGCCATATTTCAAAATTGTTAACTTCTTAGAGTCATTTATGTTCCCTAATGAAAGGTACTACTAGTGTTTGCCCAACATACAGAATTTAAAAAATCATAATCTTCAAAATTTTGCAACACGACTATATATAGGGTGTATGGAATTGACATTTTAAAACAATCAGGAAAATTAATTGCAAACAGCTGATTAAATATAGCTTTAATATATAACTAGGAGTTAGTAATGTCCTACAATATGTTTCTGTATAGTCAATCATTTTCTAGCAATTAATTAACATCTTATTCTGTTTTATTGCTTACAAGTTACTTCTTTTCTTTTTAAATGTGTGAGGCCAGCTTTAGGAAGTTCTGCATTTGAGGTTGAGACACATATATTTCTATCAGCAATGCTGGGAGTTGAAAAAGCTCATCCTGTAAGACCAAGGATATGTATTTGTTAGTAATGAAATTAATATGATGCTTTCTTGTTAGAATGCAGTAAACAGCAAGGTAGTTTAATCTTCCACCATTATAGGTGAGACATGCACAAGTCTTTCAACATTTATTTGCTACAGTAAATTATATTTTCTGGAAAAAACTAAGGGATACAGTAATAATTCATAATTAGAAAAACTCTTGTATCCTTATGAACTAATTTGATTTCAGCTAATGTTATTAGCAGAACAAGCTTGTTTGGAGACATGAGTAAGTGCATTACTTTTGGATGTGTTCTACAACATTGTGGTACAAGTGGAAGGTTTTTGAAAACATTCTTACTCAAACATTCAACAGCTTGGCATGAGATCTTAAGAAGAAAAAGTCAGACATGGAAGTGTACTTACTGTCAAAAAAAGCCCATAAAACCACTATAGGAAAATACCCTTTTAAAAAGTCCTTGAGTAGTTAAAGTAACAATATCACGTTTATTAACCACCACCTGGAACCGAGCTAGTTTTCTGTTTGCTTGTTTGTTTTGACATTCACCCCACTGAAAGCTGCTTCAGAACCTTACTGTGCTCTGGAATGATTCTAGCATCCATTGTTCTAATTGTCTTTTTAATGATGCCTCTCACCTAACAACTGAAATATATGTCAGTCTGATTTCAGTTCTGGCCAGAGATGTCTTCAGGCAAGTTGGCACATACTGATCATTTTCAAAAACCACATGATAAAGCCTACTGGAAGACTTTTGAAATCTACAAAGGAAGTAGCTCTAGTTTCATTCCACATTCCTTGAGACTCTAGACATAAAACAGCCAAGTCAATACCCTTGATATCTGTCTTTGTTCATGAGAACTGCTCTATATAAGCTTCTACTAAGACATTGCTCCATGAAAGGATCAGCTTTCCGGAAGTAAAATCCCAATCTCCCACAAAACCCATAGGAACTCCCATGTGGGGCCCATTTTGTTTGAGTTTAATGCAATTATCAGATTTGGCTCTTTATTTCAGTTTCACTGTTGTGTTAAAAATATCAAACTGGGATTAAAAATCTAGATATTGTTCTCACAGCTGGGCTTACTGTAGGTATGAAGACAACTGAAGACCTTAGAGAATTAATGGAGAAAAAGACCAAGAACTGTAAATGCTGGCCACGTCCTGTAAGTGCTGTATTTTGATTATTTCTTATCAGGCTATTTTTTTCTTTCAGTACCGGAATATGTGACTCATAACTGGGAGAAGAGAAGGAGCAAAAGAAAAGAATAGGTAGTAAATAAGTTGGTTTGCCACTTGAAGATGAAGTGCACCACATCAATGCAAAGGTTAGCAACCCTTAACACAGTTTGTCCACCAGATGTGTGTTTTTAAAATATTAGGTGCTTAATGGTGTCCCTGACAGTAGATTGCAAAATTGCATTCTGTTATAGAAAAAATATAGAAAAATCTTTTCACTTGATGCTTAAAACTTAGTTTTCTGGCACCTGTAATAAGCTACCATCTGCAGATGATTCACAACGTGACTCACCACAGCTTGTGCTAGGTGAACAGCAGCACATCAGAATTACTCTTTAATCAGTTAATTGAATCTCTATTTAGCAATATATTGACTTTATGTTGCTCTTTTGACCTATAAATTGTTATTATATAGTACTGATCCTTCTTTTCATACTTAACTAGTCTGCTCTATATCTGCACTTTTTAACTATTAAAGATAAATTAGGCATCCATTTTCTTGCCATTTATAACATCATTTATGATATCATATATTACTATCTCATTTTGAAAATAAGAAACTCAGAAGGATTCACTACTTTGCATGGGGTGTCATACCTCAGGCTCGTGAAATTCAATTCCTTCATCAAAAGATAAAGCCTCTTTGAAATTCTGGGTTTTCTGGCATTTGCTTCTTCACAATGTCAACTCTCATAAACCAGTTCTTCAGTTGTAAGGAAAGTTCAGTGGATTTTTTATTCTTTTTGGTGGGGAAGAGATTGGGGAGGTTGGAGGTTTTTTATTGTTGTGTGCAGTGAGTCATAACACCCTGAACACACTCTGGAGTAATATGAGACAAATGTTAAAGTCAGTATCATGAGCATCATCCTCATCTAAAGTATTAATTGTGTTTAGGGTAGTGTTAGAGAATAAGAGAGAACTGCTGGAGTCCAGCCCTACTCCCACAGAATTTTTCACAGGATCAGACTCAAGCTGTGCAAAGCCAATTCATTTTCCTTTTCTCATCTTGTCAATATTGACATAAAACTTTTTCATAAGGAATATGAGACAGACAAGACCTACTAATTGGGAGGGGGGGAAAGAGGAGGTCTTTCATTATCAGCACAAGCTGTGCTGCCTCATAAAGTGATCAAATCTAATAAAGATAAACCCTTGAATTCCTGCTGCTCTACTGCAGCAACACACTGTGAAGGCTTCAGGCACTGGTTTGGGGGAGACTGAAACCCAACATATGGAGGGACTGCCAACAGACATGCAGGAGAAAAACAAAGCTGAACTCCTGCATCTCTATTTACTGCTGCCTGTCTCTGGCCTTAGGCTGCAAAGCCATTTCAGATGCTGATTTTTAACAACACACCAACAATGAAAAAAGAGCCTTAAAAACCAGTTTTAGCATACAACGATATTTTCTTTAAAGAACCCAGAGAATTTGGTATGGGATAAAATGGGACAAGGAATTTAAGGCAGAGACAAGTATAAAGAGAGATGATGAACTGCTGTTTCTCTACAGAAATTTCCAGATTTAGGGTTCAACTGCCAGACCTCCTGTATATATACGAAAAATCATATTCCTTATGCTGAAACAACATTTCCCTGAGAAAGAGGGTAT
>VYZV01037686.1:1993-12518 GCA_013401275.1 Pandion haliaetus | reverse complement strand
TGTTGTAGCCACTCTGAGAATAGTCATAGTTTCTAATCTCCCCCAGACCAGTATACTCTTGACCCTGTATGCTTTTTGGTGCTTCTTAACCTACAAGTAGCTCTTTAAGATACTTTTCCAATGAGGCGTTAAGAACAAACAATTTAAAGTTCCAAAGTAGCAATTACTGCTGCACATTGTGAGCTGCTTAGCACAAACAAGTTTTCAAGGCATAGCTAAACATAATCATTTACTAATGGCTAACGAAAAACAGTAGCTCAGGAACCCTTCCAAAAAGGATAAGAAGTTATTTCTCTTGTTCCTGAAGAGATCACCCAGAAGAGATTTTTAGGGTTACTCCTACTCCTTTGGGATCCTGATGACCTCAGCCAGACAGCCTGTGTTATCACTTGCCTGAAGACAGGATCTGATACCTCAAGAACAGCCTACTAAAAAAGTAATTGAGTTCATTTTACCTTACAACTACAGATCCTGACTCACATGGTAGTTTAGCTGCAATTTTATGACAAGTTCAGTAACCATACTTGACCACGAATTCCTAGTAACTGATGATGCAAAACAGTCAAGCAAGACTTCTTTCTGAAAAAGACACATTTATTTGACTTTATTTTTTCTTTTTACTTTTTTGGGAATTAAAACAAAACAAGTCACCTCAGGATCTGGCTGTAACAGCTATAACAGGATAATCAAACATTTGATAAGCACAGATTCCCAATCTTACGGAGGGAACTATTGGTTTCTGCTCATCTCTACCGATTAGATGAAAGCATCAGAGCGCTATCACTACCTTCAGTGGTCTCCATCTTCCTCTATTTAGTTAGCACAGAAGCATAAAAAGCAACACATAATCCTCAGTCTGCTTCTGTTCTACCTTTACTGGGTTTCTAAATCTTTGCCATTCACTGAGAAAGGCACTAGAACATTATGTAGATAGCAGATATGATGGAGTTGGCCAGAACAGTTTTTCTGTGTGAAGATGAAACTGCAGCATAAACATATGACAAGGACTAATGGAGTTTCTCCAGTAACTTAAATTGCTCCCCAGGTAGCTGCTGCAAAGTCATTATAAACTGTACTGAGCAGAAAGAGTACCAAACTGCCAAGTTTCTGATATAATACTAAAAGAGGGCTACAAGAAAACTGTATAGGAAGGTATGTGGAAGGTACATTTTGGATCACGTACATCTGACACAGCTGGAATCCCTAACTAGCGAGTATAACAGCATGTGGACTTCCAGGTTTGTTCTGGATACAGCATTGCTGCTTTTCTGAGCTACTGCACCCGTGCTAGGAAGTCATGCCAGGAAGCCATGCCAAAAGGGCAAACTGCCACTTGTAGGCCCAAACCAGCTTATGCAGAACAAGCTCAAATGTGCCAGTATCACATACTGAGCTGTTCTTGGGGTTAGAGAGCACAGACCTACTTTGGGACCACCAGTATAAGAGCTGCAGATATATGTACTCTCTCTATTTCCTGTACAGAAACTCTGGATTGCTCTAGGGATCGAACTTGGATTACTTCATATTAGTATATGAAGTAAACCTCTACCGTTCTCCTCCAAGCAGGATTGTTTCACTTCTAACAAAAGCACTTAGTAAGAAAAATCTAGGAAAGTCCTCATTCCTAACTGGCAATGTTGCAAGAACTGACAAAAACAATGACTCAAAAAGCAGCCACCACAAAATCTATTACTGAAACATACTGCCACTCTCATGAGCAGCACTATCAAGTGGGCAACTATTGGAGTCCATGGGTTTGGCATCGATTCAAACATCTAACATGTGACACCTACCACCAATAACAGATCATTTAGAGGTGGTGCCAGACCACTATTAGTATGGTGCCCTGGCATAAAAGTTGCTAAACCAGGCCTTATGAGAAGAGGCCTGGATTTTAAAGTTAATTTCTCAGGTGGAAAGATACCAGTGGTGGGGGGAAGAAGGGTGAAAGGCAGGAGGGGAGAGAGGAAAAAGCCATAGCTTATCCCACTTCCTCTCCTCTACCTTGGGAAAGTGAAAGCAGCACAGCTGTTTCTGTAAGGCCTGGAAAAGGTGGTGGTTGTCAACAAAAATGTAACTCAAGTCAGAGCTAGGCAGATCAAGTTTACTCCCAGTTGAAAACTGACTTGCAGATAAAGTTTTAAACAGCCTTCCTTTATGTTAACAAAAAATGCCCAAACAACAAGAAAACCCAACAACAGAGCACTGGAATATTTTTTAAACTATATGTCTCTCACCTCAGCAAGATAGTAATCTGCTATGTCCATCAAACAGAGATATAATTACCTTACACAAAAGGCAGTATTTGAACCATGGTGATTTTTGCTAAATCAAAAGAGTAAGACAAGACATTGAGAACAAGAAATTGAGAAAGAAACCAGCCCAGAAATAAAACCAGACAAACAGGTTCTACATTAACTTGCAACCTACAACAAACAGGTATCTAAGTGCAAAATTAATCAGCTTTTACTCCAGCGATATTTCTCTGACTTCCACTTTGCAGTCACAATCAGCTACATAAAACCACAGTATGATGCACTAACATTAAGGCTTTGGATGTTGGTGATGAAGTAACAGCTAGAGCAGGGGCCTGAAACCAAAGAACACCGATATTAAGATAATTACAGTTATGACCACAGAGAACACATGTATATCACTAGTCTGCATGTGAACAAACATTTGAAAGATCTCCTCGTGTTCCCTAGTATTATGTTTTTCTTCCTTTATTTTAAACCTGCGCAGTTGAAAACCCTCCCTGTGAGAGAAAGAAAAGCCCCAGACTTTCTACAGTCAAGGAGTTATATCATGAACCAACATCTTGTGACCTTCAAATGCTTTTCCTTTTGCCCTTTGTGCTTTAAAATGCACTATGCAAGAAAAAAAAGCCAGAAGCATGATCCCCCATTTCAAATGCTTTAAGAATAGGGTTATAATATTGCAAAGTCTGAGATCAAGCAGGTGGTTGTCCTGATTTGGTAGTTTGGTAGCTCACTGGTTTGGCACAGGAGCAAATAACTCTATCACACTCCAGCCATCAAGTCTCAAGCACTTTGGGAAACAGTGTAGACATAGTTTTCTCCTGACCATTTCTGGACAAAAGACAACTCAGAGAAGCCAGACTAACCTTTCTTTTAATCTTAAAGGAACCGATCATCAGGGAAAATCAAAGGCCACCCTTAATTGACAACTGATGTGAAAGGCCTCAGAATAAACCGTGTAGATGGGCATATTAAGTATTTCCTCCTCTTTCTAAAAAAACCAAACCAAACCAAACCAAAAAAGTCCACACAAATATGCTTGGGTTGTTGATGCTAATAAATATACCAACATTTAGTCCAATTTATCCTCATTAACAACGAGACAAATAATTACTCCAACTATTGACTTTGCCCATACTTTTTACCTCTGGGTAGTGATTCGGAAAAGTCTGAACCAATTAGCGTTAAATCAAACATTCCCTTAAAATTAAAGAAAACAAACTCCTTAATAAAATGCCTGAAAACATCATTATTGATCATTCTAGGATGAATAATATATTCAAATCATAAATAAATGATAAATATTTCTGATACTTGGAATAATGTTTACACAGTTCTGTAAACTCCTTCATTAAGTAGTTTTAATGAAAATAAGGGTAAATAAAATCAGTAATGCACCAGCTATGTGTGTGGTTCTTCTCTGCACGTGTGACCTTGGGAGAAAGTAAGAATCAACATTAACTAGTAAACCTACAGCTGACAGAAAACTGTGACATACATTTCGCATTTAAGGTGTGTAAAACCAGGACCTGTTCACTAGCCAAAGCATTCGCTAATATCTACCATTGTTATACAAGACTATTCTGAATTACTCATTGAGAAACTTAATACACATAGAAGTATCCCTGCTATGTAGGTTTCTTCCTCCAAGATAAAATGATTGCAAACCACATTCCTTTAAAGGGAGTCTAGCAACAAAAACTAAATAAAGTGGGAAAAGAGCTCCCAGCAGCATTCTTATTTACAACCTGGCAAAGCAAATTAAAAAAGGTGAAATTTTCATTTCTGCCCATGTTTAAAAGAAGCAAAAAACAGATGAGCTTGACCACAAAAGTTAATGACATTTAACACAAGTATCTAGACCTTTTCAATGAATACAACTCACTAGGTTATAGGAAGCAAAACCAGCTATTTTCAGATGACAAATAAGGGTAGGGACTATATTCCAATGGCCAAAATCTGAAGGTGAAGAGCCTAGCTTATCAGCCAACGGACAGCTGAGTACATTTTTCTTTAATTCAGAACCACGAATATAGAAATAGTTATTTTTTAAAGAAACATCTGGTTATTAGGAAGCCAGAATACCTCACGCTCCAAGGCCATATCTAATTTCAGAGGCCTCCCCAGCCACCTTGCCCAAGTGCACATCCTGGCTAGCTCTTGGCTGCATGTCTGGATGAAGTTTCTGTTTCATACATCCCATACTACCACATACCCTGAATTGCTCTGGAGACTTACTTTACTTACATGGAAACAGAATTTCTGGGGTACTCCTAGCCTAGGCAAGAAACACGGACCAGAACTAGAGTGCATCTGTCCTTTGTTGAGACAAAGAGAGAGTATCATAGAAAGTGTGGGAAGCACCTATTGAAATACCCAAAATGAAGATTAGCATATGAACAAATAAAATCTCAGGATAAATAACGAACCTAAAAAAGGAAAGAATGTAAAAAAATTACTACCTTCTTTTCAGTGAGGCTTGAAGTCTTTGATACCAATGCCGCTTCAACAAGACCCTGCTCAAGTAAGGAGTCGTATTTTATGCTTCTTTTTCTGTTTCTCCTCTCCTTGTTTGCTGGCTTTTGTTCATTTTCCTCTGACTGAGACACATCTGCACCATTGTCTCCACAAATGGAAGATTCAAAAAGAGGCTTTCCATTCATGTAGGTTTTAGTGATTTTCAGCTTAATTTCTGGTGAGCCATTCTTGATAGGAGTAGTGTTGGGTGGTGTTCCAACTCCCTTTATTTCCTGGGGTTCAAAGCGCAGCTTGGCATCTTGGGCCCCAGACTCACCATTAAACACACGAGAGGTTAGATCTTTCAATTTATCAGCTGGAATAAATGGAAGAGCCTCATGGCCATTATATTTTTGCATCACACCTTCTTGTAGAGTGGCAGAAAGTTGTGCTTTGCCCAAGTAGACAGAACACTCACGATTCACTTCACAATTCTGAGTTTTCCCATTGGTATTTCCGAGGATCTCTGGTACCTGCTTCATTTTGATGTAGTTAATTTTTCGAGTTAACAGTTGAGAACTTCTTTTGATGCTAAAGTCCATTCAGCCCAGATGTTTCCAGTCTTACACTGCTATATTAAGACAAAAAGACAGAGAATATTTTTAATAATACAGAAATGTCAAAAGCTACCAAGTATTCAGACAGGCATGTCCCCACTAATATAACACTCAGTGTGCTTCATTCAAGTTTTACTAAAAAAAAAAAGTGTTGCTTACAATCTTCATAACCAAAATACTTCAGTATCTGTTAATATGCAATATGAAAAAGTCCTAGAAAAATAAATTGATGAATCATCAATTTTATTAAAACAAAAGCAGAGAGCAAAATCACGGCTTTCATTTTAACAATCTACATTGACATAAGTCTTGCCCACGCTAATTACTTAAAGGTATTGCACTGTTCAAAACAAGCGTTAGACCTAAGATAATATCATTAATAACAATGTTGAAACAGATGAGTTTATTTCTAAGAGGTTGTGCCAGCGTAAAAAGCCCACAGGCTGTGTTAATATAGAACCTACACCATGGACAGCAGCATCAAAAGTTTCTCTTCCTCACTCTGCAAACAGGCCCTCAATCTTCCACCAAAGCACACCTCCTGAGGAAACACCACAGCTCAGTGTTCAGATGTATCCCAAAGCGTTCTGGCTATGAGAACAAATAAAAGGTGAACATTCTGTGTCATGAACACCATCCCACTGGGAAACAGCTGATCCTTCAGGCCTGTGCAAAATTTAAATGGTCAAAGCAACTGCTGAAGCTTCAGCTTTTTAATAACAATAACATCATCTAACACTCATTTTTCATACAGAAATTTGAAAACATCCAACAAGCTAAAACTGCACTATTATCTGCCCTAAACAGGTATTCCCAGGCTTCTAAAAGCTAAGCCTGCCCATTTCAACATTATACTACCGTACCAAACAAATGAATCTGGCAGAATGACTCCTCTGTGCTCCTAGACCAGGCAAGATGATAATTTTCATTTTTAAAATTCCTACACATAGACTCTTCATATTACTAGGTCCAGTGTACACATGACAGAGAAATACACCTTCATAAATATTATGAAAGCTCAGCACAAAAATCATCATATCCATGACTAAGGTAACCAATTTCATGTATGATTAAGTCCAAGAACTGTCACATTGCATCAAAAATTCATCAAATGCAGACTCCCATGCTTCCAAAAAAGTGCAGTAAAAACCATGATGAATAACGACTGAATTATCAGTTGCTATGGAAGAAATCTCTCCTGAATCTCACCACCTTGTTTATTAATCTACACAGTTATAATGTTTACAACTGGCATATTCCTGAAACTTGCATATTTGCTACCTCTACATCAGGAGTAGCAATGTACAAACGCCTGTAACTGAGCATTACCCTAGCCTGGCAAAGCTTCTTAAGGGTGTCAAGCCTGAACCCAAAGCAATTAGCCAACACGAAACCTTTTCAAGCACAAAGATGTAGGGGGAAAAAAAAAATATATATCCAAAAATCGTAACTGCATCACTCCTTAGCAAATGTTCCCATCTCCCTAACATGCTGCTCTAAGTTACCTATGAGAGACAAAGGTATCTCTCCATACAAGCTGTATAGACTCATTTGAGAGATGAAAACCATTCTCCAGGGACAAATAGCAGCCTGAAAAGCTGGCATTAAACAAGGTAAGAAGAGCAAGTATACCTGAACTCCAAGTTAATCTGTGACAGGGAAGGTTCTAATATTTCTTTAGCCACATGAAGTCTGAATTACCAATAAAATCTGATAAAGTGAGTGGAAACCAGCCAACTGTATTAACCCTTTTGAAGAGGAGTCAGAGGTAAAAGGAAACTCAAAACTCCACCAGAACAGAACAAAGAACTCACTAAACTGAAACAAAACTCATGTACTTTCACAAGATCTTCTCTGAAAACATGGACATGAGACAGACTCTCAACCCAATTAATAATATGACAATGTTTCAAGCTGTGATTCAGCAGATTTAACTGAAATCATATTTTAATAAACAACTGATGACAAATTCTATTAATCTCTAGGCAAAAGGCAATCCCATTACAGAACACGTGATGCCTATGGTTACGGAGATGACAGCAAAATTCCTTAAAAAACCCCCCAAAACACTGGATTGTTGCAAAATCTGTACTTCCTTCCCACAGATTCTCAACAGAGTAAGCCAGAATGCAAAACATGAGATTTGATTTGGGCATTTAAATTCCCTCTATCTAAAAAATAAGTCTAAAAGCGAGCAGCTTTTCTGCAGCCGCACACGCCCTCCAGTGGTTGCCTGAACCAGCCAGAGCAGCAAACACTGCAGCTCCCCACCTCCCTACATAACAGACTGCTGCTAATCACAGCTTCTCACAAGAGGACCAGCATGAAAAACGCCTTGTGTGACTTCCTCCTGTGCATCAACTACATGGTTAAGTCGAAGAATACTTTTTAATATGGCTCCATTAGCTGCTTATCAGGGTCTGGATTTCTGGATCAAGACATCTGCATTTTGTAACTCTGTTTTAATCCATAATTCTACTAGTATTTTTTTGTCCAGCTTAATAATAACTCTTACTCTCATCACTTATTTCTTTAAGCTAGAAAGCCATCAAGCTTGAGGCAGACCAGGACAACTCAAAAAAAGCAACAAATAATCAAATTAGACTACGCTACTGGTGTACTCAATCTCAAAACACTGGATGCATTAAAGAAGTGATAGCTTAAGAGTTTCAAAACACAAAAATCATCAGAGTCACAGAATAACCTCCTGAGATCATCTATTCCAGCCCCTTGCTTAGATCAGGGCCAATGCAGATCAGGCTGATCAGGGCCTTGTCTGGACAATGACCAAGAAATAACTAAGTGAAAAGACATGGCTTAAAGAAATCAAGTTACTCTCTTTCTAGTTAATAAACCTAAGGGTAGTAATTCTGTATCACAAAAATATGAAGACCACTAAGACTATACAGTGAAAGACTGAACTTTTAGGGGTTACCTTGATTTGCTTAATATGTCTGAAGACACACAGCATGCAGATTATAGAACTTCAGCGAGTGAAGGTTCAATTAATGATTCTCACTAATACAGGTCACTAAAAACAGCTGAAAACACTGAAAAAGGCCCCTCAAATCGCTGGAGCCTAGAGAGACAACAAGTCCCGCAGTACTACTGGTAAAAGGAAGTCAATGTAGCCAGGCCAATAGTAAATGGGAAGATGAAGACAAAGGCAGTTATTTGAGACAGTAAGAGCATCAGAACCAGTAGATACAGATTACAGAATATGGAAGATAGACCACGGTTGTACGAAGATTTAATGGAACCAAATGAGAAGAGGCTTAAAGTAAGAGGCAGAACAAAGGGCAAAGATAATAGATGTGAGTACCTATAAGCAAATATTGTCCCACAGGGGAGATGAGACTCGTAGAGAACAACTTGCAGGTTAGTCACCATCTCTAGGACAACCAATGGAAGGAAATTGTCGATATACATCTCAGTCCTCCTCATAAAAAATAAGCTACATTGTGAGGTCTGATTAAACGGAAGAAGCTAGCAAGTCTACCCATGGGAATAAAGGGTTTCAAGAACAAAGGGCAAAATTGAAGCTAGTTAGATTTTGCACAATCTTTGCTATCTAAAATTCATGGTAGCACAATACCATAAGCAAGAAAAAGGACGAGGACAGTAGAGCAGAAAAGAAGGGGCAAGGAAAGAAAGTGATCAGCAACAGATAACCAAGCAGTACTGTGAGCTTAGAATTGATGCAAGGAGGTCTAGAAGAAGACAGGACATGAAAGAATGAAGTGAGATAGAACACAGTCAAGATCTGGTTGATCAAAGTTGCAAGAGCAAGGTCCCGAAGCAGCTGAGCATATGATTAGATTTGGAAGTTAAATTAAGTGTACTCATGCCAGACCACCATATCACACAGAAGCAAAAGCAATCCCATATCTTTTTCTAGATGACTCTCTTATCTATAGAAAAGGAAACCAGGGGGGCAGGGGTGGTTAGGGAAAGGAAGGGGACAAAAGCACCACACGCTAGTAGCAGCTAATAAGCTTAAGCTAGTATCGTCCCATATTGACTGTCTGGTGACCCAACAAGCACCATTTTCACTTACAAAGAGGAAAAAACATGATAGCCAAGGAGCCTGCTGAACAAACATGATCTTTTGGCTTGCGAACAAATAGCTTTCAGTAAGCAAAAGAAGATTTGCCTTACCAGAGAAAGGTCTCTAGATATTTTAATCGGACAATGACAATCGAACAATCCTTGCAAAGGCTTTGTACACATTTTCGTACTAAAAAACCAGGTTCTATATAAGGCAAATTATTTTGCGGACATTTTAAATAATGTTATTAATTACTTGAAGGTCCATCATCTGACAGGAGTCATGAGCCAAATACAGTTAGTCTGCATGTCAGATTCCTCCTTCACTGTCCAGGCCACTATCACTTATGTGATATTTATTATTCATTTCTTCCACATCTGCTGCAATTTCAGAGATGCTTTTCTTGTGTGTCAGAAATAATGGGGTAGTCCATTCCTTCCAATTCTGCCAAAGGGAGTGAACAGAGTAAGTAATCAACAAGCGTCACTATTAAAATACCACTTTTGTTTTGTCTAAGGATTTTCTTAAAGCCATTCTCAGGTGAATTACTTGGGACGGGGGTGGGGAAGAGGGGGAAGATGACACACCTAGATACAAATTCACAGTAAAACAACTTTATCCACAAAAGCTATTTTTATTACCTACAAATCAGGCTTTCAGCTGGCACTGAAAAAGCTAATAGGTGGCTGCTGCTTTTTTCTGTAAAGATAGTTTTCTGATAAGTCTTCTCCATTTTCTCATCAATTTTAACCAAAGGTTATTCCTATTTTCAGATCAGAATGAGACAAAACACTTAAAGAGATTAGTAAAGTTATAACACATTCTTGCTAATACATTTGAAAACTTGAGTACGCTTATTCACATTATCTTGTATAAAAACCCTAAAATATAGGTAGAGACAAGACATGTTTACTATATGCAGTACTGTTCTTCATTACATTAAAAGAATGAAAAATTACTATAGGATCTAAACAGAATTTACTTTTAGAAGAAAATACATAACTGAAAACTGCATTGTGGATTTGCCAAAAATTGTTACAAACCAGCTCTATCCAACAAATTCAAAAGCATTATCTCTCATAAAGAAAACCATTACTGTAATAGCTGACAGAGAACTGAAAATAATTATACCTACCAAAACTTTC
>VYZV01037684.1:2555-14580 GCA_013401275.1 Pandion haliaetus | reverse complement strand
ATGGTGATTTTCACACGTTTTTGTACTGTTTTATATTACCAAAATTGTTTCTATATCTGTATTTAGAAATATGCAACTATCTGTATCTGAAATAGTTGCAAGGTAACCTTTTTTTTTTTTTTAGGCTGATCTGAAAGTAAGGTGAAATGGAACTATAGAAAGAATTTCTGAAAACCAAAGTAACAAGAGTGAGCAAGCATCAAGAAAGAGTAGAACAACGGAACAGAAAGGAAACGCAGGTATGATGAAAGGGAAAGGCAGGAATGAATGGCAAAAAAAAAAAGAGAACAAAGATGCTTTTATGGTGNAAAAAAAAAGAGAACAAAGATGCTTTTATGGGGAATAATAGCTGCAGCTAGTAAAAATGATCTTTCCTTTGCCCATCTGTATTAAGGTTTTGGTCTTTGCATTAGTGAAAGCATGTTTTCTACTGCTGCCAGCTACTGTTTTGGGAACCTTGTTACATACGGTATTTGTGATATTTCCTCCTTAACAAAGAGCCAACATTTTATTCCTAGTGATGACTAAACAGGAGAATGCCTCTGAAAATGTGCTTGACTAATTTTTTTACGCTCTGGGGTTTTTGTTACACAGAAGTAATCTGTAGAGTTGCAGTAAGAAAATACAAATCTCTTCAGAAGGGAAACAAGTTCATTCCACACATAATACATAAATAGGCTTAAAATCATATTGTCTTCAGGAGGATCACAAAGCATCCAATTACTTAGATGATATTTCCATCACCTGGTAGATTAAACAACTAATTCCCATTTGTTGATGAGAGAAATATTTGCTTATCTGCAAGCTGGACCTTGCTTGTGTCTAATGATATCCATATTTTGGTACAACATTTCTAATAGATGTAGAAAATAAAGCAGGTTTTTTTCTGTATTGTTTTATCAGACAACTGTTGTTAACTGTTCTGATGTGCTTATAGTATACCAAATTGTTGTAAGCCAATGGTAAGGCCTGCAGACCTACGCATTCCTGCGTTCAGCAATTTTCATACTAAAAGCATCACTTTCAAGGCACAACAGTACAGCTTACAATAACCTCCCACAGATCAAACCATGTAATTTAAGTGCAACTCCTAGAGTATCACTTTTCATATTTTTTTCCAGAATTAGTTTGCAAGGTAGAAACCTCTTCTGGGATGGAGGAGGTTTGGTTTCACTTGTATCTTCTAGTCATCAGATATAGGCTATTCTAGATATAGACTCAAAAGTGCCAAAATATAGTTTAAACTGTAATAGTCCTGCCTTGGAGTAGAAGAATGGACTAGATGACATTTTAAGTCCTACTTTTTCAAGTCCTTGTCCTAGAAAGAAAGATTTTTTTTTTTTTTTCTGGTTCTTTGCCCTTGGGAGCAGGGTAGTCTGACCAGTAGCTATGTCTCATTTATACAGAAAGAGATAAATTGTCTGTCAGCTGTCACTGCTGAAGATCTGTGATGACACTGAGGCATGCAAAAATAAGTGGTGTCTACAGTGATATGTCCATAAACCATTTAAGACTTTAAGCATTAAAAGTAATATAAGTACTGGTTACCATTTTGCACATTTCTCTCTTCCCATAACAAGAAGAATTTCTACTCTGAATCAGGGTTTCTTAGGATAAAACCTGTTTTTGAAATGTATTTCTGCTAATATGCTGGAGAATAAGAGTCAGCATGTGCTAGAATTCTCGATTTTGTTTGACATTCATGATTTCTAGCACAGTTGCTTTTTTTCTTTTTTTTAAATGACTATCAGATCTTTGTAATGCCAGCAAGGGTGTCCTGTTACCAGGCAAAAAAAACCAACCAAACAAAAAAAAATCCCAGGAGGCAATACATGGAGTTGATATTTTTTTTAAACTCTTTTTACTCTTAAAGTAACTTGAGTAGCATGCAGGGTTTCAGAACAAGATGTGGTATGTGTTTATTTTGGTAATAGCTGCCATACGTTATTTTTCTTTTTTCTTCAATCATCTCTTTTCATAAGGGGGGGTTGAACACTAACAGAATATAATTCTAAAGAGTCACCTTAAATACATTCCATTGTGTTATTATAAACTGATGCAATCAAACTGCTTGACAGCCAGGGTAACTATACCCAAATACATTTTGTGTATAAAATAGCTGTTAAACATAACACAAATGCAGATCCTCAAAGCTAGTTTTCAAAGATGTCTGAAAGAGAGAAGAAGAATAGGGATTACCTTAATATTGGACTATGCTTTCAGAGTTTCTGAAAGAGTTATGATAATATACTGGTAACCAGCTAGTGCTGTCACTATTAAAAGCCATACATAATGATAAATCTCTTGATATATCTTTTGTGCTGCCTATGTGGTTATCTCCTTGCAAAATGAATATGAATCATGCCTAAGACAGGCATCTATTTTTTCCCCCTTTCTCCTGAAGAGGTATTGAGGCAGAAACAGTGTAGTACAAAAGCTTCTCTCTGCTGTTGGAGAGCAAAAGCAGTAAAGCTGAGACTGACATGCATTTAGGAACTGATGCCCATTGAAATCAATAGGAACGGGGTGCTTAAGGGCACTTGCAAATGTGGGTCTGACTTCTGGCTAGGCTGCATACAGTGTTATTGGGAGGAACCACGGATGGGATGGGATCAACCAGCACGTTTTGGGTTCTGCTTCCATTCTCATGTTGGTCCTACCCATTGTTTGAACAGTGCTAGTGAGCCCTTGGACCACCATCAGCGATGAGTTTGCCGACAGCTTGTTCTTTGTGACAGTCAAGTTGAGCTTTCCATTGACAGTAGCCCACAGCAAAGACTCCTTAGTTCCTGTGTGTTGTCGTTCCTTATTTTGATTCCTGCATCAGCCACAGATGTATCAGTGCACAATGTGTGTTGTTTCTCACTATTTAACTTAAAAAGATAGTCCTTTCTGCAACCAGTAGCATGCATTTTGCCTTTGTATTTAAGAAAGGGAAAGATTGAATACTTTGGAAAGCTGCTTGTTTCTTGGGTTGTTTTGTTTGTCTTATGTTTGTGTGCAATTAAATCTAAATGTCCCCTTCTCCCCTATTAAAAAAAAAAAAAAAGAAGAAGAAAAGGTTTTAACCCTGAATTTGTGTGGTAGCATGTTTTGTGGCTACAGTTGTTGCAAAGGTGAGGTGACAGGCACTGACCTGGGTCGTCTTCTCTGATATTTGTATCCCATCTTCTGGATGCCCACAGTTCACATGCTCTGAAATTAAATGTAAAACATGCTCAGTGTTTATATCTGCTGTCAGTACATTGTGCAAACATAGCCATCAGCATCTTCTGAGCTGCAGTCTGCCTTGAAGAGTTTCTTGTGGCCCACACAAGAGGTTCTGCAGAGGGAAGTTGTAGCAGAAGCTCCCAGCCTTTGCCTTCTATCCTGAGGTAGAAACTGAAGATAGAATTTTCTTATTGGCAGATAAAAAACCAAAACCATTGAGAACAGCCTGGATAGTTTGAAAACAAATTTGTATTTTAACAAATGTGGATGTATGAAAGGTGATATGGAGGCAGTAACTCTTCCAACAGTGCCATTCTGCATGGGATGTGTGCTCAGGGTTAGGTGACAGGAAGGTGGCTGTGCTATTTTGTAGTTTCTTCCCTCTCCCATCTGCAGTGTGTCCTCTTGATTATTGCTTATAAAAGTATCAGAGCTGAAACTGAGTAGATGATGAAAATCCCAGAAATTCTAAGACGTTTTTATGTTTTTGCATTTTGTTAGACTTGGCTCTCTCCTGGATGCTTGGTTCACCGAAGTATTTTTTTGAAAGCAATTTCTCAGTGGGGCTGCATGTGTGTATAATATGTTACAGTTTACCTTAAATATATACCTGTACTACAAAAGAAAATTACACATTACTATGATGTAATATATTACTTTCAGAAAAAGGTCAAAAGGGAAAATTCATCTTGGCAGACTAATAGAAGTTTCTCATGGCTTAACTGCTTCCTCTCAAATTTCAGTATAGAATCATAGAATCATTTAGGTTGGAAAAGACCTTTAAGATTGAGTCCAACCATCAACCATGGCCACTAAACCATGTCCTGAAGTGCCTCGTCTACATGCTTTTTGAATACCTCCAGGTATGGTGACTCCACCACTTCCCTGGGCAGCCTGTTCCAATGTCTGACAACCCTTTCAGTAAAGAAATTTTTCCTAATATCCAATCTCAACCTCCCCTGCCACAACTTGAGGCCATTTCCGAATTTGAGTTCGTAAGAGCATTAGGTTAGGCAATCAAAATGTGGTATAGTGAATGTCTAGCATCTATTTTGAAATTGCAGCCTTCTGGTGTCTTGGAAGTTCACCACAGTTTACACTGAGATAGATACAGTTCCCAGGATGCTTCTCTGCTTTTTCATGCCATTTACTCCTTTGCAATGTCCTTCCAACTGTGATCCATAGTTTCTAATAAAACCTAGCCTACTTGTAAAAATTAAGTGTCTCGAATAGTTGAGAAGGCAATTTGACAATTTTGGTGCCTATGTGAGTTCAGACCACTAATGACAACTACCTGTGGCTGTATCTATGTTACAGTTAAGGGTGTGACAGCAACATGTATAGATACTGCTTTGCAAATGTTGATCTACCTAGCCTAGGCAACAGCACTGAAGTTACAACAGCACTGAATTTGGCTTCAGCCGTACAAATCTGGGCATTGTCCTGGTACTATGTGGTAACTGAAGCCTCTGCAGTGCTACTTTGCTTATAGCTAGTGAGTTTTGATGTAAGTCAGCTTCAGTCCTACCTTTGACTGCAACTCACAAGTAGCTTGAAACTCTTTCTGAAGAAAGAGGAGATACTAATAGTAATGAAAAGGATTAATTTGAAGAAACAAGACAGTCAAGATGAAAGAGGTGATGTATCTTATGACTGCTTGCTTGATCTTACGACTGCTTTCTTTACAGAGAAGCACTAACATTGTGGCATCAGCAGGCAGATCATGCCTGTCTGGCTTTTGGTCTCATCTTGACCAAGAAGCTGTGTTTATATGCAGTTCATATAGACCATCTAACTATTTTCTTTGTCTTTTTCATTTCCAGACTAAACTAGTTTTGACATGCTTTGTGTCAGCTATTATTATTGTCATTATTGCACTTATTATTGTCATTAATGCCATATACATGAATCGGGTTCCAGGAGCTCATGAGATTTAGAAAAAACCCACATGCACCTGACTTCTGTTTGCTTCCCAAGGTTTTGACTTACTGGAGGTTCACATTTTTAAACTTTTTCTTTAGAAGCATGAACTCCATTATAAATCCCTTTTAAAAAGGCCAATGCCCTCATGCATTCAAGAACAGTGTAAGAATCTGGGTTTGAATCCTTTCAGCTGAGTAGTCTCTTACTTCTTCCCTGAGTACGCCAGGCTCTAGACGGCCATGTAAAAGGTGGGGGGGTGCCACCTTCTGCTTTGGGAGTGCTTCTAAGTGAAAGTGTGTGTTATACCCAGTGTTTTAATCCGGTCTTGGTGTGGCACTTGTACTACAAACCTGTCTGTTGGGTTGATCAGCAGACAAACCACAGGCCTGATAGCTTGTGATCAGTAGGCATGAGATGGGCTCTTGAAGTGCTTAGCTAAACCAAGATCTTGGCTTGCAGAGTAGTAGCACTGTGTCTGGCAGTCGGCTAACTGCACTGGTGAGAGTTAAAGCACCAATGACTCTTCAGGTGCCAGAGCTTTGAAAGCAGATTTATATTTATACATACAGATGTTACTCAGAGCAGAGCTAGTTGCTAATACATAACAAGTTACTGTGCCTCAGTAGGTCTGTATGCTCTGTGCTCTTAGTACATGGCAGGCACAAGTAATTTTAGTGAGTGTACTCCATAGTGAAGGGAGCTGAGCTGCTGTGAGTTGCATTGCATTTTTTTTTGTTGACTTGCACAGCCAATTACTGTAGGTCAGCTGAGGTGTGATACTTGATTAGATTCCAGCAATTCATTTGAACCTTTGAGCCTTCAGACACCTAAAATCTCTGTGGATCTGGCACTAGTGATGTAGAAGCAACTTTTCCGAAAGTGTTTTCATCTACTAGTTGATCAGGGAAGACGCTTAAGCCTACATTTCTTTCTATGAGAGGGGAGCAGCTGGCAGGGCATTCTTCCACACTGCTTTGGAACTTGCACTTCCCCCAATACCAAAATAGTTCTGGGACATGCTGCAGTGGCCCACTTGTTTTTCTTAGCAGTAAGGGGTTGGGAGGATTCTGGCGGAAGATTGTAAATATATCTTTTCAGCTGTTGGGCTATGTTTATTATCAAGCAAAAGGGAGCTACTGCTTTAGTATATCTTTATAACTGACACTCTAAAAATATAATCTCAAGCAAAGGGTAAGCGTCCCTTTCTTTAGCGTGACTGTATTTGTATGGAGTACTGATGAAAATTCATACATGAGAGAGGAAGCAGATCCATTTTGCTGAGAACTAGCACAATGTGTAGCAGTACATATATATATCAAGATACTGAGGATAAGATTTGCTAAGGAATTAAGGGTAAGTTCTCGGTGAACTGATATTTACTCTGTGATTTTAGCTACAGTAAGTCTACCTAATATTGGATTGCCATTTGCTTCCTTCCTATGAACATACATAATCATTCTAAGTAGCAAAATATTTGAGGGTGGAATTGTGGTTACAAAAGTCAGAAAATAGGAATTACTTTTTCAGCTTATTTTAGTTCTGTAGACTTTATTACTTTCAAACAAAAAATATCACCTCCCACCACTCTTCACATCGTATATTCCCTCCAATAAATGGAAGACAGGAGGAATGATAGTGGTAGGGGTTTGAAAATAGGCTTTCACATATGAATGGCTGTAATGGCACAATAAATGTCAGGACAGAAACAGTCTTATTGAAAACAATGTAACTGCAAATAGGAGTAAATAGCACAAAACTGCCAGTGGATTGCTCAGTATAAGAGTGTGATTTCTCCCATTTTGTTTTATAACTCTCTTACCTCACTCTCCTTCAAAATTTTAGGGAGGGTGGGCAGAAAAATGTAGTATTACAAGGCTGTCCTAACTCTGTATAGAAGATGATGAACTTGTATCTCATGAACAAATATATCCCAAGCTTCAAGATGCCATGGGATCATATTTCATTTATTTACATCACAAGTTATAAGTGATCTCTGCATTAGCTTTTTCCCTTCTTCCATCACCTTCTACCTTCCAAAGTTCTTCTAAATAGATTACATCTCTTTAGAGTTATATTTGCTTTGCTAATGGCTATTTTTGGCTTATCAAATGGCCTGCTCTACTGCTGAAGCTCTGTTTCAGTGTCTTCTCTAATTTAGAAACTTACTTAGAATAGAAATTTCAAAGCCCTGAAGTCCCATTTTCATAAGTGACTGATGAGTCTAAGTCGCTTCTGCTACTTTTGAAAATTTTAATGCGGAGCTTTTTTTTTTGTTTTTTAACAGAGAACTGGGTACAAGCAGAGAAAAAGTTTGAAAGATTTTCTCATAGGCATGATTTAAAATGCAGATTTACTGTTTGTTTGAAGAAAGCCAAACTTACCTACTCTCTGCTGAGTAGTTTGGTATGTGCTGGACTAACTTGAATCAGATCCTCTCATGGCTAAGATCTTTCTACTTCTTAGGACATCTTACAGAGGCTGCTGAAGATTTCCTGAGAAAAGCAGTTTGCAGCATCAGAGAATGTGCGTGGGTGGAAATGCAACCATAATAAAAAGACTTCAATTGATTTTTGGCTGGAAGCAAGTTCTTAATGAAATGGCTGCAGCCAGCATGACATAGCCCTATGATTGTGAAGAAAATTGTGATGAGGATGCAGAAAGGTGCCTCACATTTTTTGTTACCCACAGTCATATGGACTGTAAGCATGGTGCAGGTAAACACCTGAGTCTTCTATTGTATTAATTTGTCCCATTTAGTCTGGCAGGAGTAATCAAATGATGTTACCTAAAAAGAGTGAGGAAAATGTTTACAATAGAGAGAACAGAGAGGAAGACATTAATATAATATTTTTGAGGAATAATGTGTACCATTCTGCTCTTCTGTGTTCATGAGGGATGGATTAAAACTGGAACAGGTGCAGCGAAAGGCTATGAGGGTGATCACAGGAATGGACAGCATACTATAAGAGCCCATAAAAACTTTGTTTTCATGTGCTAAATAAGCCCACATTTCTATAAATATATGGGAGTGGAAAATATACTTAGGCTGAAAAACAATGTGGGGATAAGAACATGTGGGTGTGAACTAGGCTAAAATAAATCAGGTGGTTTTAAAAACCTTACTCTAACCATCAAGTAGGAGGTGTGAGAATGGGAGCCCTAACTTCAGTTGTGACTGATTGGTTTAAGAAAGCAACACTTTAACACTGAGAAGATGACAACCTGGAGATTGAGGTGATTCTTTTCCATCCTGTTCCCACATAGCTTTTACAAGGAGAAACGGTAACAAAAATATTAGCAGTATCTCTGTTTTAGAATTCATAGAATGGTTGAGGTTGGAAGAAACCTCTGGGGATCATCTAGTCCAACCCCTGCTCAAGCAGGGTCAGCTAGAGCAGTTTGCTTAGGGCCGTGTCCAGCTGTGTTTTGAATATGTCCAAGGATGGAGACTCCACAACCTGTCTTGGCAACCTGGTCCATGGTTTGATCACCCTCACAGAGTAAAATAATAGTTTTGTGTTCAGATGGAATTTCATGTGTTTTAGTTTGTGGCCACTGCTTCCTACCCTGTCACCGGGCACTACGGAGAAGAGTCTAGTTCCATCTTCTTTGTTCTCTCCTATCTGATATTTATACATATGGATAGGATCTCCCTGAGCCGTTTTTCTCTCCAGGCTGAACACTTGCTGCTTTCTCAGCCTCTCATGTCAGATGCTCCAGCCCCTTAGTCATTTAAGTTGCTCTTTGCTGGACTCACTTCAGTAAGTCTCTGTCTTGCACTGGGGAGCCCAGCACTGGACCTACCACTCCAGCTATGTATCACCAGGGCTGAGTAGAAGGGAAGGATCACCTGCCTTGGCCTGTTGGCAATGCTGTTGCCCAGGTGCAGGACTTCACATTTCCCTTTGTTGAACTTCATGAGGTTTTTCTCTGCCCATTTCTCCTTCCTGTTGAGGCCTCTCTGGAAAGCAGTGCACCCATCTGGTGTATTAGCCACTCCATCCAGTTTTGTATTATCTGTGAACTTGCTGAGGGTGCACTCTGTCCCTTCATACAAGTCATTAATGAGAGTGGTGGACAGTCCTGACCCCAGTATTAACCCCTGGGGTACACCACCAGTGACTTGCCTCCAGCTGGACTTTTTGCCACTGTTCACAACCCTCTTGGCCTTGCCATTCTTGTTTTCAATCCACCTCACTGTCCACTGATCTAACCCCTACATTGTCAGCTTGTCTATGAGGATGTTAAACAGAGACCATGTCAAAGGCCTTACTAAAGTTAGGATTGCAAAGATTTTCAATAAGTTGCTAAGAAATGACTTAGACAAAGTGGAATAACATAAGGAAAGTAGTGAGGGTAGGAGAGATGTGGCAACCAGAAATAAAACCCTGGTAAAGATAAAAGTAAAGGTTCTTATGTTTTTCAGAGCAAGAACTGAACGGACTGATTCCACAAATTATCTAGTCTGCTTTGCACAACAGCTTGTACACCAACAGCTGTTGCCTTCAAAGTTGTTGATATAGAAATATATGGAATAGAATTGATTAATAAGATTATATATTACAGTTACAACAAATTACTTTTAGTATATACAAAAAGTTGATCACTGTAATTGGCATTAGGCTGTTTCTAGCCGTTGAGTGTGGTGAAAAACAAAAAGCTAATGCCCTTGTTCCAGCTATTTTTTGTATGCTGTCAATGCTGCCATTTGCACCATAAAAGAATGCTCTATCTGTCCAGTGGATAAAGCTGACTTTTGGAAACATGATTCCTGGATATTTAAATTACAGGAAGAGAAATTGCGTGATAAGAGGGAATGATTGTAGTGAGGTCAAAGGAAGTAGACCAATAATGCGGAGTTGTATTTGATTCTGCAGGCAGTTCAAAAACTGCCTTAGGGTATGAGTGTCCTGTACTCTTGTATTAACTGTGATCTACTGATGACGCTAAAGTCAAATCTCCAGGTTTAAGTGTTTAAGCATACATTTATGCCTGTACGAAGAAGCAATAATGATGGTATTCTAACAGAACACTAAATAAAGCAGTATCTGAAAGCGAATGTAATTATTCTATAATAAGAATATTTCATCCTTTTCTATCAGAAATTATGTGGATGAAAGTTAGTGGATGAGCCAAACTTTTTAAGTTTTACCAAAGAATTTTAATTAAAAAGCAAAATAGAGCTTGGCTTTTTAGAGAGCCTAGTGCTGTCAATTTCAAATGCCACACTACAAGGCGTGAACAGGTGTTAACAACACTGTTCATCTTTCCAAAGCAAAATTAAAGAAGCACAGCTGTATGCAGTATGCCATTTTAAAACAGGCTTTCTGTATAATTTGAACAGTGTTTCAAGCTTACTCCATTATGTTTTAAGAACAGCTTCTCAAATTACTTTATAAGTGTTTTTTTTTTAACACATGGGGTTTTAGTGAAGTTTACATAGATACTCTTTTTAAAGCTAGAAAACAATTTTAGTAGTTCTCAGACATGCAGACTATTCTTTAGTAAAAATAGGTCCTACCAGCTGAGGTACTTAATGCTCTAAGAAAAGCCAGTCTTAGATACCCCTTCTAAGAAGAGGAAGAAATGCTTACAAATGCAGTTCAGGCTGTTCAGATGCTCAAATTATGTCAATCTGAGCTTGATGTCTTGAGACCTAAACAGGCTTTTAGTTGACAGTGGTGCAGATATGTATTGTGACATGCCTGTTCCCTGAAAAGCTTAAAACAAGAGGGGAAGCCTGTTGACTGAGGAAGCTTGCGGTCTACACTCACAGAATAGCACATAAACCATTCATTAAGCCAGAGTTTAGCCCTTAGCCTGTCTCAGTCACCAGAGACATAAATGAGAAGTGATAGCACACCATCACTATCCCAGAAATGCCTCTAATAAAGGAAAAAAAAAAAAACCCAAAGAAAAGGAGATAATTACCCAAAAGATAAGCTTAGCTTTGATTATCAAAGTTCATATAACAAGAGCTGTCTACTCAAGACAATACTAATAGGACAGTTTCTGCATGTACTATTCAGCAAGGAAACATCCACCAAGATTTACCCAAACCATGACTATACTCCTACCCCCAGGCCAGAAAACATGCTGAAGGCATACCACACTAGCTGTCTCAATCTCATCTTAACCTGCACCTGCCTGGTTTGTGCTCTAAATAGTATTTCGGAGGTGGAGCTTTAAAGTAACAACCCCAGGAAATCACCAAAGTATCCTTCTCCCATCCATACTACTTTTACTATTTGGAGTTTTATAAGGCCATAATGGGAAAACTACTTCCTGCAGCCAGAAGAACAGTTACAGTTTAGCTTCAATTTAATATACTAGTTGTTGCTAACGTTTAAGTGATAAAATGTTTATTTTTTGTGTTATGTACCACAGGAAAACTGTTTTTTTAAATTGATCTGATTTAATTCTACTCTACTGAGTCATTCTGTTAATTCTTTAGTTTGAACCACCTGTTTTAACACAATAAACTCAATAAACAAAAATACCTGAATTTGTAGCTGAACTCATGTGTTACCCAGTTAGCCTATAGCTAGACCTGGCTGGAGTGTGGTCTTAGCATTTATCCTAAAATCTGAGAAGGTGTCCTAGAAATACTGGTTAGAGTGGTGATTTTCAGAACTGACCTGTTGGTGGGGCATAGGTAAAACTATGAACAGGAGGTATTCAAAAAAGATTTGTCTGTAACAATTACGTGAAAATGTCTTTTGGAGTACTGAGATTTAAAAGGGCTGTAGACAGATTCTCTCTGGTGTAGGTGGATATCAGAAATACCTCCTCACAACAGTATTAAAGTGGGAAGAGTAAGTAGGTGGGAAGAATATCCATCTCTCTTGATCTAAACACAAAACTTGGATAGCTACATTTTTCAACCAGAACT